>QXTE01000153.1:3214861-3269665 GCA_003942145.1 Platysternon megacephalum | reverse complement strand
CCAGGTGCCCCAGAGGGAGTGAACCTAACAGGCAATGATCAAGTGATCTCTCTCCTGCCATCCATCTCCATCCTCTGACGAACAGAGGCTAGGGACACCATTCTTACCCATCCTGGCTAATAGCCATTTATGGACTTAGCCACCATGAATTTATCCAGTCCCCTTTTAAACATTGTTATAGTCCTAGCCTTCACAACCTCCTCAGGTAAGGAGTTCCACAAGTTGACTGTGCGCTGCGTGAAGAAGAACTTCCTTTTATTTGTTTTAAACCTGCTGCCTATTAATTTCATTTGGTGACCCCTAGTTCTTGTATTATGGGAATAAGTAAATAACTTTTCCTTATCCACTTTCTCAACATCACTCATGATTTTATATACCTCTATCATGTCCCCCCTTAGTCTTCTCTTTTCCAAGCCGAAGAGTCCCAGCCTCTCTAATCTCTCCTCGTATGGGACCCTCTCTAAACCCCTAATCATTTTAGTTGCCCTTTTCTGAACCTTTTCTAGTGCTAGAATATCCTTTTTGAGGTGAGGAGACCACATCTGTACACAGTATTCGAGATGTGGGCGTACCATGGATTTATATAAGGGCAATAATATATTCTCAGTCTTATTCTCTATCCCCTTTTTAATGATTCCTAACATCCTGTTTGCTTTTTTGACCGCCTCTGCACACTGCGTGGACATCTTTAGAGAACTATCCACGATGACGCCAAGATCTTTTTCCTGACTCGTCGTAGCTAAATTAGCCCCCATCATGTTGTATGTATAGTTGGGGTTATTTTTTCCAATGTGCATTACTTTACATTTATCCACATTAAATTTCATTTGCCATTTTGTTGCCCAATCACTTAGTTTTGTGAGATCTTTTTGAAGTTTTGATTTCGAGATAAGTCGAATGTTCTCCTTTTGGCCCTTGATTGGGTGAACGTATGAAGCCAGGAGAATAACCCCCCCCCTCCCCTTTATGTTCATGCACAGATCACCCAGACCTTAACTCCGTATGTGCTGGAGCAAGTGAGCACTCCCCACGAGCAGGGAAGGGGAAGGGCAGCTGAGCCGGCACAGGTGATTACATTTGCTAAAAATGGCTACAGCCGCCTGCACCCCCAATGGGGAGCCAAGAGGGAATTGTGGGTCAGCAGGGTGTGTCTGAATTCCCGTTCCTCTCAGGGCTACTCCATCATCCCATGCTGAGAGCAGGCCCTGAAGACACAATCTAGCCCTGAAAATGTGCTGTGTCTGTGAGCAACCCTCCCTGCAAAGTCCTGGTCCAAATGGGTCCTGAGAAATGCACTCACTCACAGGCAGGGACACTCAGCATGCCTGTCTTTAAACTGTTCCACACATTCATGGAAAGCCATTTGCAGCATTTGTCCAGCTCCTGTAGGGTTTGCTAGGCCTCAGTAGATGCTGTCGATACAAACTCTTTGTCAACTAAACCGTGGCAATAGATTTCCTCAATGTTAAATCTTCCCATCCCTTTCTTTTGATACTCCCTAGTCAGGCACCATTGTTCAGACCAGACCTCTCTTTTTAAATGCCCCCCCTGTATTCCTGTATCCTGGGGAGAAGGGGTCACCACACAAAATCACACAGGGGTTCAACATTCCCCTTTGGAAGAAGCCACAAAGGTTTCACGGGTAACCTAACCTTTTCTTTTCTCACCGAGCGGCACAAGGATTACAAGGAAGTGTTGCTGATCCTCTCAAAATTTAACTTACAAGTGATGGGTGAGAGGGAATTTATATTCTAGGCACTGCATTCATTCATTCATTAATTCATTCATTCATTTTAATTATGTTTACCTTCCCAGTCTCTCTAAATCAGACTTGATTGTATTTAATATGGGTTTTAAATGTGTCTTAATAAGGTTTGTAATTAATACTGGTATGTGAGCACCTGAGTATGCCGGGGCCCCAGGAGCCCCTCTGATATCTCATTGTGATAAATAATCAGAAGCAACCACCTGATGGGAGTAATATTTCACATTTTTCCCCATTAATTTGGTCTCTGATAGGGCCCTTATTGTGGCCACAGAGCAGAACAGCTCTGGCAGCGTCAGGTAGGGTAGAAAAACAGACTCTTGTCTGCATAGTAAACTCTCTTATAATATTTGTTCTTCCTCTGCATTACCACCAGATGTGCTCTTTCCTTCGACATGTTACAGTGCTTCATCAAAGAGTGAGGTGGATACAACTACCACAGTGTTTGATAAGTCCCCTCCTCATAGCAAAGAGGGCAAAGCATAGCAATTACTTAATTTCCAACCTATTCAGTTGGCGCCAGACCCAGATCCGACTGAACTCAGAGAGAGTTTTTTCATGGACACCCCTGTACTTGGATTCTGATAGTAAGTGGATCCACTCAGCCAGCAGCTTGCAATGGGGGAAGAGGGTGCAGCCAGTGTTGTTCATCCTGTTTTATACTAGTGCTACTGTTCAGCTCTGCAGGTACCCTGACACTGAGGGCTCATTCTTTAGCCCCTGACGGAGGGCTTTTCCCTCCACCAAAGGAAGCTCTTGTCAGAGGACACTGCTCCTTCTGTGGGAATGGGTGCAAGAGAGACCAGGCAAGAAAGCTGCAAATTATGAAAGGAAAACAATTCCAGAACAATTTTACAATTAAAATAATTAAAAAATCCTTAAATTTTAATAAATGTAATGTGCATAAATCAGTCTGATATGCTGTTTTTGAGACATATTGGGTAGGTAACTATAACACTCACACACACCATTCAGGGGATATATGAAGCTGTGTGTCATATAGATTACTGAGGTTTATACAAGCAGTATGACTGCTCTATAGACAGGGAGTGTGCTGTTAAGCAACACAGACTTTCCCTTCACAACTCGTCTCCAATACAATGCAAGAAATATGGAGAATAAAGAGAAAAAATTGGAAGTCTAAGTACACAAGCAAAATTATAACTTAATTGGAATCACTGAGACTTAGTGAGACAAATCTCATCACTCAAAAATTGGTATAGAAGAGTATAGCTTGTTCAGAAAGTGAAGGGGGAAAGGGAGGAGGTATTACACTATACATCAAGAATATATACACTTGTTCTGAAGTCCAGAAGGAGGTGAGAAGCATGGCACCTGAAGGTCTCTGGGGAAGGATAAAAGGGAGAGAAAAACCAGGAGTGACATCATGGTAGAGATCTACCATAGACCACCAAATAAGAAAGAGAAGGTGGATGAGACATTTTTAAACAAATAAGAGAAATAACCCAGAACACAAGACCTGGCAGGAATGGGGGACTTTAACTACCTGCACAGCTGTTAGAAAAATCTCCAGTAAGTTCTTGGAACATACTGGGGACAACTTCTTGTTTCAGACGATGGAGGAAGTAACCAAAGAGACAACCATTTTAGACTCAACTCTAAAAGGGAGTAATTGGTTGCAAATCTGAAGATTGAAGTTAATTTGGGTGAAAGTGATTGTGAAATGATAGATTTCATGATTCTAAGGAAAGGCAGGAGTGAGAACAGTAGCCAAAAAGACACTGGATTTCTAAAAGCAAACTTTAACAAACTTAGGGACCTGGTAGGTAAGATTCCATAGGAAGAAAATCTAAGGGTAAAAAGAGTTGAGGAGAGTTGGCAGTGTCTCATAGAAACAACATTAAAGCACAACAACATCAACAGCAACAAAACTATCCCAAAGCAGAGGAAAGATAAAAATAGTAAGAGACCAATATGGTTCCATCATCTTTAATGACCTGAAAATCAGAAAGTAATCCTAAAAAATATGAAACATGGACAGGTTTCCGAGGTTGAATATAAAAAAAACCACAATGCAAGGATGTTGGGAAAAATCAGAAAGGTTAAGGCACAGAATGAGTTTCACCGAGCAAGGGACATAAAAGCTGTCATAAACAGATAGTTAAGAGTTAATGCCTCTTTTACCTGTAAAGGGTTAAGAAGTTCACCTAGCCTAGCTGACACCTGACCAGAGGAACCAATGGGGGGACAAGACGTTTCAAGAGGAAGGAGGGACGTTCCCTTTGTCTTAGGTCAGTTTCAGTTCTGGCCGGAGAGGAAAAGGAATCAGGAATCAAACCGGGTAGTGAGTATTTAGTGAAGGAATTAGCTTATGTTTATTTTCTTTTGTAACTTGTCTTGTGCATTAGGAATAATCAAATTGGCTATTCTTTTGTGTAACTAAGGGTTTGCCCAGGGGAACATCCTCTGTGTTTTGAATCTGTTGTCTGTGAGATCAGCTTGTATGCTATCTCCCAGAGGTTTTTCTTTTACCTTTCTTTTCTTTAATTAAAAGCCTTCTTTTTAGAGACCTGATTGATTTTTCCTTGTTTTAAGATCCAAGGGGGTTGGATCTGGACTCACCAGGAATTGGTGGGGGAAAGGAGGAGGGATGGTTAATTTCTCCTTGTTTTAAGATCCAAGGGTTTGGATCGGTGTTCACCAAGGAATTGGTGGATGAGTCTCTCAAGGCTACCCAGGAAAGGGTTATAGTACTTGGGAGGGAAAGATTTTGGGGGAGAAGACAGAGTTTCCCAAATGACTCAAATATTTGGGTGGTCGCAGCATATTGATCTAAGCTGGTAATTAAGCTTAGGAGTTCTCATGCAGGTCCCCACATCTGTACCCTAAAGTTCAGAGTGGGGGTGAAACCTATGACAAAAGGCAATAAGAAAAGGTTCTAGAAATACATTAGGAGCAAGAGAAAGATGAAGGAATGTGTAGGTCTGCTACTTAGTGGGGAAGGAGAGCTAATCATGGAAGACAACAAGAAGGTTGAGGTGTTTAATGCCTATTTTGCTTCAGTCTTCACTAAAAAAGTTAATTGGGATCGAAGCCTTAACACAATATTAATAACAAGGAGGAAGGAACACAAGCCAGAATAGAGAAAGAACAGGTTAAAACATATGTCGATCTTGTAGATGTTTTCAAGTCAGTATGGCCTGATTCCAGTATTAAAGAATTAGCTGAAGCAATTGCAGAACCGATAGTGATTATCTTGGAGAACTCATGGAGGATGGGTGAGGTCCCAGAGGACTGGAGAAAGGCAAATATTGTACCTGTCTTTCGAAGGGGGAACAAAGAGGACACAGAAAGTTATAGATCAGTCAGCCTAACTTAGATACCTGGAAAGATCCTGAAACTAATTATTAAACAATCAATTTGTAAGCACCTAGGTCATAATAGGGTAATAAGTAATAGCTGGCACGGGTTTGTCAATCACAAATAATAAATTAATCTAATTTCCTCCTTTGATCGGGTTACTGACCTAGTGGATGGGGAAAGCAGATATATCTTGATTTTGGGAAGTCTTTTGGCACAATCTCACATAATATTTTCATAATCAAATCAGGGAAAAGTGGTCTCGAGACAATTACCATAAAGTGGGTACGTAACTGGTGGTAAAACTGTACTCAACGAGTAGCTATCAATGGATCTTTGTCAAACTGGGAGGACGTATCCAATGGGCTCCCAGAGGGATCAGTCCTGGGTCTAGTACTACTCAATATTTTCATTAATGACTTGGATAATGGAATGGAGAATATGCTTATAAAATTTGAGGCTGACACCAATCTGTGAGGGGTTGCTAGAATTTTGGAGAATAGAATTAGAATTCAAAATGACCAGAAGAAATTAGAGAATTGGGCTGAAATCATCAAGATGAAATTCAATAAAGACAGGTGTCAAATACTACACCTAGGAAGGAAAAAATCAAAGGCACAACTACAAAATGGAGATTAACTGGCTAGGCAGCAGTAGAAAGATCCAGGGTTTATAGTGAATCACCAAATGAGTATGAACCAACAATGCGATGTAACTGTGAAAAAGCTAATATTCTGAGGTGTATTAACAGGAGTGTTGTATGCATGACACAGGATTTAATTGTCCCACTCTACTTGGCATTGGCTGGAGTGCTGTGTCCAGTTCTGGGCACCACGCATTAGGAAGGATGTGGACAAATTGGAGAGAGTCCAGAGGAGAGCAACAAAAATGATAGGTTTAGAAAACCAGACCTATGAAGAAAGGTTAAAAAAATCACCATGTTTAGTCTTAAGAAAACTGTGGGAGGACCTGATAACAGTCTTCAAATGCATTAAGTGCTGTTATAAAAAGGATGGTGATCAACTGTTCTCCATGTCCACACAAGGTACAACAAAAAGTAATCAGCTCAATCTACAGCAAGGAGATTTAGGTGAGATATTAGGAAAAGCTTTCTAACTATAAGGATAGTTATGCTCTGGACAAAGGCTTCCAAGGGAGGTTGTGGAATTGGAGGTTTTTAAGATGAGGTTGGACAAACACATGTCAGGGATGATCTAAGTTTCCTTGGTCCTGCCTCAGAGTATGGGATGGACAAGATGATCTCTCAAGGTCCCTTCCAGCCCCGCAATTCTATGATTCTATAATACTTCAGTTCCACCTAAATTAAATATAGGTACAGTCTCACCTCACAGAATGCCCCAAACCAGGTACAAATAACAGAAGAAAATATTATTTAGCAGCTCTAACTGAAGTGTGATCCTACCTGGTTACACTGGAGCTGGCTTTTATAGAACAAAGTGAGATCAATAATTGATGACATTAGGATGGGTATTTAAGAGGAACTGATATAAAAATACATTCCAGGGCAGAAAGGAGAGACCTCAGGAGGAAACACGGGTTGTGAGAATGATGAATACGAGTGAAGCACACTCCAGGGGCTTAGTAGGTGAGAAGGATGGTGGAGTGGGTAGGGCAGTGGACAGGGCTCCAGAGACCCAGGTGCAGTTCTTGGCTCAAGGACAGATTTCCTTTGTGGCCACAAGTCACACCAGATTTTCAGGGAGCTAAGGGCCAGGTTCACTTTTGCATAGTGTCCAGAAGTGGGGCTGGGTTTCTCAAAGAGCTCTGCTCCAAGTTAAGCTCCTGAAGAAGGGTGAGATTTCTGTAAGTGCTAAACACCCACCAGTTTCCCCTGTGACACCAACGGGCAGGTTTTCAATGAAGCCCCGCACCCACTGTGCACCCAGTGTGCTAAGATCCTCTGAAAATCTAGCCCCAATCTGGGGGCTGAGCCTTTCCGAAGGAATTCTGGCTTCAGTCTGCCGGGATGACTGCAGAAGAAGGTTGGAATAACAATGAGTAGAAGGAGACTGTGATGTGGAAAATGTCATTCTCATCTGCCCTATCGGCAGGTGGCGTATGTGTGATTCGGTGCAAGGAGCTCCTGGCCCTCAGAGACTGTGTACGGGCTTTGGAGACCAGAGTGGCTGAGCAGGAGGAGCTGAGGGAGACAGAGAGGTACATAGATGAGACTTTCTGGGACACAGTAGAACGGTCCCATCCCGGGTCTGACAGCCTCTGTGCTGTTGAGGAGGATGAAAGTCTCAGGGAAGGAGAACATCCAACTGGACCAGAAGGAAATGATCCTATAGTCGGGACCCTCCTTCTAGATGATGTTGTGGTGTCTCCTCGCACTGAGGATACCTCTCCGGGGGAGGGAACTCCAGTTGCTAGGAAAAGACAGGTGTTAGTAATGGGGGATTCAATCATTAGAAACATAAATAGCTGCGTTTACGATGACTGGGAAAACCTTATGGTGACTTGCCTGTATGGTGCAAAGGTTGTGGATCTCTTGAGACATCTAGACAGACTTATGTGTAGTGCTGGGGAGGAGCCGGTGGTTGTGGTACATGTAGGTACCAATGACATAGGGAGGGATAGGAGAGAGATCCTGGAGGCCAAATTTAGGCTGCTAGGTAAGAGATTGAAGTCCAGGACCTCTATGGAAGAGTCTCTGAAATCCTTCCAGTTCCATGAGCAGGGCCAGTTAGACAGGCAGAACTGCAGGGTCTCAATGCATGGATGAGACGATGGTGTAGGGAGGAGGGGTTTAGATTTATTAGGAACTGGGGAAAGTTTTGGGAAAGGAGGAGCCTATAGAGGAAGGTTGGGCTCCACCTAAACCAAAATGGAACCAGATTGCTGGCACTTACCATTAAAAAGGTTGTTGAGCAGTTTTTAAACTAAGGGCTGAGGGAAAGCTGATGGGTGCAGAGGAGCATGTGGTTCGGCCAGAGAAATCCCTTAGGGGATTAATGGAGATTCTGCATACCCTAGTAAGGAGAAGAGGATGGAAGATGATAAAATACAGGTAGGATCTGTTGAGAAACAGTCTAATGAAAAAAAAGTTCTATTCAATTACATCATGTAATGGCAGACAGCTAATAAGTGACAAGTTTTTAAGTGCTTATATACCAATTCTAGAAGTCTAAATAATAAGATGGGTGAACTAGAGTGCCTCATATTACATGAGGATATTGATATAATAGACATCACAAAAATTTGGTGGAATGAGGATAATCAATGGGACACAGTAATACCAGGGTGTAAAATATATCAGAAGGACAGAACAGGTTGTGCTGGTAGGGGAGTGGCACTTTATGTGAAAGAAAGCATAGAATCAAATGAAGTAAAAATCTTAAATGAACTAAACTGTACCACAGAATCTCTATGGACAGTAATTCCATGTTCGAATAATAAGAATATAGCAGTAGGGATATATTACCGACTACCTGACCAGGATGGTGATAATGACTGTGAAATGCTCAAGGAGATTAGAGATGCAATTAAAATAAAAATCTCAATAATAAATGGGGGATTTCAATTATCCCCATATTGACTGGGGACATGTCACCTCAGGACGGGATGCAGAGATAAAGTCTCGACACCTTAAATGACTGCTTCTTGGAGCAGCTAGTCCTGGAACCCACCAGAGCAGAGGCAATTCTTGATTTAGTCCTAAGTGGAGCACAGGATCTGGTACAAGAGATGAATAGAGCTGGACCGCTTGATAACAGTGACCATAATATAATTAAATTTAACATCCCGGTGGCGGGGAAAACACCACAGCAGCCCAACACTGAAAGGGGAACTACACAAAAACAAGGAGGTTAGTGAAAGAGAAATTAAAAGGTACAGCGCCAAACATGAAATCGCTGCAAGCTGCATGGAAACTTTTTAAAGACACCATAATAGAGGCTCAACTTAAATGTATCCCCAAATTAAAAAACATAGTAAGAGAACCAAAAAAGTGCCACTCTGGCTAACCAACAAAGTAAAAGAAGCAGTGAGAGGCAAAAAGGCATCCTTTAAAAAGTGGAAGTTAAATCCTAGTGAGGAAAATAGAAAGGAGCATAAACTCTGGTAAATGAAGTGTAAAAATATAATTAGGAAGGCCAAAAAAGAATTTGAAGAGCAGCTAGCCAAAGACTCAAAGTAAGAGCAAAACATTTTTTAAGTACACCAGAAGCAGGAAGCCTGCTAAACAACCAGTGGGGCTACTGGACGATCGAGATGCTAAAGAAGCACTCAGGGACGATAAGGCCATTGCGGAGAAACTAAATAAATTCTTTGCATTGGTCTTCATGGTTGAGGATCTGAGGGAGATTCCCAAACCTGAGCCATCCTTTTTAGTTGACAAATCTGAGGAACTATAGAGATTGAGGTATGGACGTTCTTACATGTTTTATCCTATGTTGTTGGTGGACTGACTTAGGTTTGTTTCATATAGTAGCCTATCAGAGGTTCTCACTTTCCTGGTCTTAATCTTAATTTACTGGAAGAAATAAGATGCAGATTATTGAAATGGAGCAACACTGATTTACACCAGCTGATGATCTTAAACTGTATACTCACGTACAGGAGCGGGGGTGACTTCAGTGCACAATACTCTAACCCCGATGCACAACCTTTTTTTGTAACCTTAGTAACCAAGAGTTACTTGGTTTTTAAAATATGGACTGCTTGCTGGATTAAAAGACCTTGAAATGATGTCAAATTCAGTAAAATCCATCCCAACAATCTGAATTTGACCAGTTTTTAAACATTTTCTGAGGTTTGAATCATCATTTATTTTAATCCTATGTGTTGTTCACTACTGACACAGGGGGGAAGGAGATTTACATTTGCAATGTTACCCTAGGATATTAGTTTAAATATTGAAGAGATTTCCTAGAAAGCTTTGGAATTAAACCTATTTGTCATCTTGGAAACAAGTAAAGAGCCAGGAAAAAAGTTGGAGTCATTTTATTACAGTTAGAACTTTATTTTTTCCATGTTCATGGAACGACAGAAATGCTGGGCTGGGAGGGACATTGAGAGGTCATCAAGTGAAGCCGCCTGCACTGAGACAGGACCAAATAACCCCAGACCATCCCTGCCAGGTGTTTGTCCAGCCTGTTCATAAAAATCTCCTGTGATGGGGATGCACAGACTCCCTCGGAAGCCTGTTCCAGAGTGTAACTACCCTTAGAGTTAGAAAGTTTTCCCCTAATATCTAACCTAAATCTCCCTTGCTGCAGATTAAGCCCATTACTTCTTGTCCTATTTTCAGTGAACTTGGAGAACAATTCATCACTGTCCTCTTTATAATAGTCTTCACATGTGAAAAGGACTGTTATGAGCCCCCTTTCAGTCTTCTTTTCTCAAGGTCTGCTGGTTTTTGGGGTGAAACCACCTACATTTTTCGGGGTGGTGGAGTGCAAACTCCGCTCTCCAACAGCAGAACAGGGACAAAGGTTCAGGATTGAAACCTGAGGAGTCTCCAATCCTTTTTTCAGGAGAAACCAGTCCAATATCACACCATAGTACCATAAATAGTTATTTTGTGCAGAACACACTAAGTCCCCCTTTTTTTTTAACTGTTCCACCTTTTGCAGCACCTCTGTCCGCAGTGAAGCAACTGTTGCCAGCCCGTTGCAAGGAACGAATTGTCTGGCTATTACTAATTCTGACAGCAAAGCAAATTGCTCCAACGGACAGTCATTTATATGCATAATCCCATATGACCATCAGACATGGACTGATGGGGGCATAAGGCACTGTAGAGACCTTTATCCCAGATAAATGGATGTGTGGACATTCCTCATTTTGGGAATACAGGCCAGCACATGGGACCTACATTTCTGACAAGCTCTGGGGCTAGAGATTTTATTTATGCAGAAATAGGAGGTAGTGTATTAAGTGAAAGCTCTGTAGTCTTCTGATATAAATGGTGCTTTAATATGGCAAAATAGTTCAAGCAAAATTACTTTAGTGTGGATCCTGGTATATCTCTGCCCAACAGTTCTCAGGTCTGGTAAAAATAATCAGTGAAAACAGATTTTCCCTAATATTGTGTAAGCTCTCAAAATATAGTAATTGGAGGAATATCTTTATTGTCATTACAGCTAGAGCTGGCTGAATAGTTAGAAAATAACTGATTTTCAAATAATGATGTCAATTCAAGTTCCAAAAAATAAATCTCACTATGATTATTCACAAATATTTGGGCAGCTTCCAGTTTTAAGAATTTTATCATTTTATTATTTATCTGAAAATTTGTACCAAAGATATGTTTCTTGTTAGTCATTTTGTAGCTTTTAAAATTGTTATTTAATCCGTGAACAGAAATACTACCATGTGTCTTATGTAGCCAATCACACAACACTGTTGGAAAAACTGGACATGCACAAGTCCATGGGGCCGGATGCAATATGTCCAAGGGTGCTGAGGGAGTTCGCTGATATGACTGAAGAGCCATTGGCCATTATCTTTGAAAACTCATGGCGATTGGGGGAAGGTCCCGGACGCTTGGAAAAAGGCAAACATAGTGCCCATCTTTAAAAAAGGGAAGAAAGAGAACCCAGGGCACTACAGACCGGTCAGCCTCACCTCAGTCCCAGGAAAAATCATGGAGCGGATCCTCAAGGAATCCATTTTGAAGCACTTGGAGGAGAGGAAGGTGATCATGAACAGTCAACATGGATTCACCAAGGGCAAGTCATTCCTGACCAACCTGATTGCCTTCTATGAGGATATAGCTGGATCAGTGGATATGGGGAAAGTGGTGGATGTGATATACCTTGACTTTAGCAAAGCTTTGAATACGGTCTCCCACAGTATTCTTGCCAGCAAGTTAAACTGTGGATTGGATGAATGGACTATAAGGTAGATAGAAAGCTGTCTAGACTGTTGGGCTCAATGGGTAGTGATCAACGAATCGATGTCTAGTTGGCAGCCGGTATGCTGAGGCCGGTTTTGTTCAACATCTTCATTAATGATCTGGATGATGGGATGGATTGCACTCTCAGCAAGTTTGAGGATGAAACTAAGCTGCAGGGAGTGGTAGATGTGCTGGAGGGTAGGGATAGAGTCCAGAGTGACCTAGACAAATTGGAGGATTGGGCTAAAAGAAATCTGATGGGGTTCAACAAGGACAAGTGCAGAGTCCTGCACTTAGGAAGGAAGAATCCCATGCACCACTATAGGCTGGGGACCAACTGGCTAGGCAGCAGTTCTGCAGAAAAGGACCTGAGAATTACAGTGGACGAGAAGCTGGATTTGAGTCAGTAGTGTGCCCTTGTTGCCAAGAAGGCTAATGGCATATTGGGGTGTATTAGTAGGAGCATTGCCAGCAGATCGAGGGAAGTGATTATTCTCCTCTATTCGGCACTGGTGAGGCCACACCTGGAGTATTGCATCCAGTCTTAGTCCCTCCACTACAGAAGAGATGTGGACAAATTGGAGTGAGTCCAGCAGAGGGCAAAAAAAATGGTTAGCGGTCTGGGGCACATGACTTATGAGGAGAGGCTGAGGGAACTGGGGTTATTTAGTCTGCAGAAAAGAAGAGTGAGGGGGGATTTGATAGCAGCCTTGATACCTGAAGGGGGGTTCCAAAGAGGATGGAGCTCGGCTGTTCTCATTTGTGGCAGATGACAGAACAAGGAGCAATGGGCTCAAGTTGCAGTGGGGGAGGTCTAGGTTGGATATCAGGAAACACTATTTCACTAGGAGGGTGGTGAAACACTGGAATGGGTTCCCTAGAGAGGTGGTGGAATCTCCGTCCTTAGAGGTTTTTAAGGTCAGGCTTGACAAAGCCCTGGCTGGGATGGTTTAGTTGGGGTTGGTCCTGCTTTGAGCAGGGGGTGGGACTAGATGACTTCCTGAGGTCCCTTCCAACTCTGATATTCTCTGATTCTCTGAATTAATAATTTATAGTCAATGAGAGTAATTCATAAACAACCCAAAGATAGCATACATTATGTACAGTATTTGACAAATACTTAAAATAACAGACATTCCTAGAAAATCAGTGTGTGACGGGTTGGATCACAGAAACCCCCTTCGGGAACTGCCACCTGATATGCCTAGACTACCTCTAAGCCCGTTTTGCCTAGCAGCTTGGGACTTCAGTGCCCTGCCTGGGGCTAGCCAGACACGCTAGCCTGTTACAAACCCAGACCCAGGTCTGAACTATGTCTCCCAAAAGCTGCAGGCTTAACTAAAAACAGCTTTAGAAGTGTTCCTGTCTCTAACCCTCAGATGCCCAGCTCCCAATGGGGTCCAAACCCCAAATAAATCCGTTTTACCCTCATAAATTGTCCGCCCTCTATAACACTGATAGAGAGATATGCACATCTGTTTGCCCCCCACCCCAGGTATTAATACATACTCTGGGTTAATTAATAAGTAAAAAGTGATTTTATTAAATACAAAAAGTAGGATTTAAGTCGTTCCAAGTAGTAATGGACAGAACAAAATGAATTACTGAGCAAAATAAAATAAAACACGCAAGTCTAAACCTAATACAGTAAGAAGCTGAATACAGATAAAATCTCACCCTCAGAGATGTTCCAATAAGCCTCTTTTACAGACTAGCCTCCTTCTAGTTTGGGTCCAGCGATCACCCCCATCCCTGTGGTTACTGTCCTTTGTTCCAGTCTCTTTCAGGTAACCTTAGGGGATGGAGAGGCTACCTCTTGAGCCAGCTGAAGACAAAATGGAGGGGTCTCCCTGGGGTTTAAATAGACTTTCTCTTGTGGGTGGACACCCCCTCCCTCCCCCTGTGTAGAATCCAGCTACAAGATGGAGTTTTGGAGTCACATGGGCAAGTCACATGTCCATGCATGACTCAGAACTTACAGGTAGCAGCCATGGTTCACATGCTGCCTTGAACGTCCTCAGGTAGACTTCTTATGTGGATTGGAGCCTTCCAAGATCCATTGTCCGTTAAGTGTTTCTTGATTGGGCACTTAACATGCACATTCCTTTCTAAAGAAGCTGCCCAAATGCCTTACTAAAACTTACTTAAAATCAAACAAGTACACAGCCAATATTCATAACTTTGAATACAAAAATGATACATGCATACAAATAGGATGAGTATATTCAGTAGATCATAACCTTTGCAGAGATATCTTACATGGCATGTGTAGCATAAAACATATTCCAGTTATGTCATATTTACATTCATAAGCATATTTCCATAAAGCATTATGGGGTGCAACGCCACACAGGGTACTGTGTAATGAATATTATTATTAATAATCAATAGTTTGACCAATTCTAAACCAACCTGAATTTAAATTCATGGGGCTAGATTCCTGTTTGTATAGAATTCTCTTACGCATTTAAAAGACCTTGTTGGGTCTTCTCAGCTGAGTAAATGCTCTCCAGTGTGTGGTAATGATTCCTCAATGGGCCCTAAATGACAGGCTTGAGGCTGTGTTAGGAGCTATAAACTGATTTCTAAATACTGAAGAAAAAGGTTTATTAGAGAGTGTGTTTATGGGTCTGAGTTCTCCAGGCAAGCACAGCTTGCAAAGCACATCAGCTACATGCACTTTAATCCTGAATTCTCACAACATCTCCGAATTTTATCACCTCTAATGATGTGAAGGTTATCAAATAAAAGCAAGTCTGACCTTTGCTTCATTGGGGTCTTTCTTTTCATGAGCATCTCCTGACAGAACCTTACCAAGTGTCTCATTACATAGCTATTGTGATCCTTTTTATTGTTGTCTTAACTGTGGATGGGCCTCTCAGTTTGGTAAACTTAGCTGAAAGGACACTTCTGGGAATATCCCATTTTTTTGGCATACTCCACATTACATGGTGATGGGCATGTTTTGAGGTTTGGAAATGCTATTCCACTTCTCTTTCCAAATGAATGATATTTAAGTTTTGTTTGTGCCCTTCCATAAGATCCTCTAAATTGTTTGTTTAGTGTCTCACATTCTTCAGAGGCCAAGAGCAAAGAGAACATCTGTTAAAAAAAGTGCAACATTCCTTACATTGAACGTGGCTGTCCATTCCTTTCAGGAGGCAAGATGCGTGGCCCATCAAGCCAGGTTGTCAATATTCTGCTATTTACTTGTCCTAAAATGAGGAAACATCATGTCCTTAATTCCTGAGGTTCATTTATGTCGATATATTTGACTTGTGGTCTATTGAGTGGGATATAGTTAGGCTTTTTTCATCTTTGTGGCAGTTCATACTGGAATAAATTTATGGTTTTATCCAATGTATTTCATAGCCCCAAAGATGGAAATTCATTTATAATACCAATAATTTCCCAAAGCGACTTCTCAAGATGCTGATTATACAAAGCACATCATCTGTCTGTGATTCTAATACCAATACTGGCTTATTTAATTAAGCCCAACTCCAATTATAGTGCTGTAAATTAGGGGTCTGACCTACTACCTAAATTTTAACTGTTTTTCACTTAAATGAAAGGAGCGGCACTGGTGTGAAACTGTAAGCTTGCAATGCTGAATCAGGCCCATAGTTTTTATTCTAAGTGTTGTGATATGTGCTGTCAGACGCTTTACCTCTGATAGTGTGTTCAGCACTACAGATTACACAAAAATGAGTCTGTGCCCCAAAGAGCTTACAATTAACCCTTGTGCATTTGTTAGACTTTCTTAGAGCTACAGCCAGTGGCTCAAGTGTCAGGATGGAGACCAATGGATGCAAACTGGCCATTTTGTCATGTATGCAGGACCCCAAACAAGGTTTTGTTCCAGAGTGCGATTAAGCAGAACCTGGAGAAGGATGAAGAGAAATTCTTTGGAGCTCATTTAGCTGACACTATCGATATGGCAACTGGATGTGCTGGAAAAGCTGGACATCTACCGCAGCAGGTACCTGCTCTCAGTAAATCTCATAAAACAGACAGTTATTCAGTTAAAGATGAGTCTCTCCCTGAACTGACAACTCTATGAAACTGTCTGCTCACATCAGTCTTCTAACAATCTTGCTCAGTGCAAACTTCAAGACAATGATTGCTAACATGCTCCGGACAATACCTTCTATCCATGTAATTATAGTTGAATTGCTCAGGTCTGTGCAATCTTCCCCAAAAACATGTTCCCCCCTTTGAAAATGCTGTAATAACTCATTTCCTGTCAAATTTAAACTGGTAACTAGACCACTCTGATGCTAAATTAAATTGTCTCATCCAGCTGCACCGATAAAAGAAGAAAAAAAAAGGCTGCATATTTCTAGTGTTGAACGCTTTGCTGGCATTGAATCTGCTGCAGCAACCCACTTTTTCTGCAGCCATCTTAGTTTCTCACTAGAGGTCTAATCCAAAATTCATTGAAATAAATGGGCTTTAAGTCAGAGCCTTAATTCACACCACACTAGTGTATTTTGTATTAGGGGTGTTTTCTTTTTCCTGTCTGAAGCTGAGGAATACATTTGCCTTCACCAGTTTAAATATACTGTATAATAACACACATTTCTAACTGAAAAGCCATATTTGAAATAAAAAGTGAAACATTCTATTTCAATCTTATTGAAATGCTTCATTTAATTTTTTTTTTCTAAATACAATTTTGTGAAAATAGGAACATTCCAGAAGAATGTTTCCACTTCAACAATATTGTGATTTCAGACGGTAAAAACTTTCCACTGGAAATTTTTCAACCATCTCTACACATCAGGAGGGACAATTAACATAAGAACATAAGATCTTAATTCTGCAGACAATTTCCAGGGAAGTTTAAACAAAATTTTCCTGTACTATGTTTACAGTCCTCGTGTGTTCCTTTTCCATGTACATTCTAAGAAACAATTTTACAAGCAGGAATGTTCACGGATACCCTGAATTTTAAATAAAGATTGGAGATACTTGGAAAAATTGATTTCTAGTTTTCCAAAAGTGGGAATTTGCGGAAGAACAGTAATTCTAAGTGTTACATGTGGCCTGTGAGTACAATCAGAACTAACACTACCTTACATACTTGTTTTATTTTACTATTGTGAGTAGTCTCATTAATTTCAGTGGAGCTACTCACCAAAGTAAAGTTAAGCACCTGCATAAGGGGTTGCAGGATGAGGACTGGGATTGTTTAGGCCTGGTCCACACTAGGGGCGGGGGTCGATATAAGATACGCAACTTCAGCTACAGGAATAGCGTAGCTGAAGTCGAAGTATCTTATTTCGACTTACCTCCCGTCCTCACGGCACGGGATCGATGGCTGCGGCTCCCACGTCGACTCCGCTACTGCCGCTCGCCCTGGTGGAGTTCCAGAATCGATGGGAGCGCGTTCAGGGATCGATATATCGCGTCCAGACGACACGCGACNGGATCGATATATCGCGTCCAGACGAGACGCGATATATCGATCCCCGATATATTGATTGCTAGCCGCCGATCCGGGCGGGTAATGTAGACGCAGCCTTATTCTGCAGAAGAGAAGAATGAGGGGGGATTTGATAGCTGCTTTCAACTACCTGAAAGGGGGCTCCAAAGAGGATGGATCTAGACTGTTCTCAGTGGTACCAGATGACAGAACAAGGAGTAATGGTCTCAAGTTGCAGTGGGGGAGGTTTAGATTGGATATTAGGAAAAACTTTTTCACTAGGAGGGTGGTGAAGCACTGGAATGGGTTACCTAGGGAGGAGGGGGAATCTCCTTCCTTAGAGGTTTTTAAGGCCAGGCTTGACGAAGCCCTGGCTGGGATGATTTAGTTGGGATTAGGTCCTGCTTTGAGCAGGGAGGGGGACTAGATGACCTCCTGAGGTCCCTTCCAACCCTGATATTCTATAATTCTATGATTCTATGACCTAATGCACCTGAAAATAGCAATTTCAAGTGTTTAATGCTGCCAGACCACAAATTATTTGCAGAACATAATTATTTAAAGCTATTCTCCAAATAATTAATATGTTTAAGAGAATACTGATCTGCATAATGACAGTTTTAAAAAAAGAGAGAAATAGCTTTGAATAAAAATTTTACAAAATATTCCCCCAACCCTAAAAATACCTTATTGGCATACTCTCTTGAAATTAAACCCCCCCAATAGCACAGTGATGAGAACAGTAACAAATAAACAGAATAGTATGGAATACAAGTGTCAAGTGTCTGGAGTGCTCATGAGCATGAGCACCACCCTCAGGGCAGACAGAGAAGAAACAGGGCACAAACCTGGGAGGAGTATAAAAATATTGCTTGAGCATGCAGGGGTGTCATCAGAAAGACCAAAGCACAATTGGAGTTGCAGCTAGCAGTGGATGTGAAGGGTAACAAGAAGGGTTTCTAAAGGTATGTTAGCAACAAGAAGAAGGTCAGGCAAAGTGTGGGACCCTTACTGAATGGGGGAGGCAACCTAGTGACACATGATGTGGAAAAAGCTGAAGTACTCAATGCTTTATTTGGCTTGGTCTTCACAGACAAGGTCCGCTCCCAGACTGCTGCACTGGGCAACACAGTATGGGGAGGAGGTGAGCAGCCATCAGTAGTGAAAGAACAGGTTAAGGACTATTTAGAAAAGCTGGACATGCACAAGTCCATGGGGCCAGATCTAATGCAATCAAGGGTGCTGAGGGAGTTGCCTGATATGATTGCAGAGCCATTATCCTTGAAAACTCATGATCGGGGGAGGTCCCAGACAGTTGGAAAAAGGCAAATAGAATGCCCATCTTTAAAAATGGGGAAGAAGGAGAATCTGGGGAACTACAGACTGGTCAGCCTCACCTCAATCCCTGGAAAAATCATGGAGCAGGTCCTCAAGGAATCCATTTTGAAGCACTTGGAGGAGAGGAAGGTGATCAGGAACAGTCAACATGGATTCACCAAGGGCACGTCATGCCTGACCAACCTGATTGCCTTCTATGATGAGATAACTGGCTCTGTGGATATGGGGAAAGCGGTGGACGTGATATATCTTGACTTTAGCAACGCTTTTGATACGGTCTCCCACAGTATTCTTGCCAGCAAGTTAAAGAACTATGGATTGGATTAATGGACAATAAGGTGGATAGAAAGCTGGCTAGATCGTCGGGCTCAATGGATAGTGATCAACTGCTCAATGTCTAGTTGGCAGTCGGATTCAAGCAGAGTGCCCCGGGGATCGGTCCTTGGGCCGGTTTTGTTCAACATGTTTATTAATGATCTGGAATGATGGGATGGATTGCACTCTAAGCAAGTTCACAGATGACACTAAGCTGGACGGAGAGGTATATACACTGGAGGGTAGGGATAGGATCCAGAGTGACCTAGACAAATTGGAGGATTGGGCCAAAGAAATCTGATGAGGTTCAACAAGGACAAGTGCAGAGTCTTGTAATTAGGATGGAAGAATCCCATGCACCGCTACAGGCTGGGGACCGACTGGCTAAGCGGAAGTGCTGCAGAAAAGGACCTGGGAATTACAGTGGACGAGAAGCTGGATATGAGTCAGCAGTGTGCCTTTGTTGCCAAGAAGGCTAACGGCATATTGGGCTGCATTAGTAGAAGCATTGCCAGCAGATCGAGGGAAGAGCTTATTCCTCTATACTCAGCACTGGTGAGGCCACATCTGGAGTATTGCGTCCAATTTTGGGGCCCCCCCACTACAGAAGGGATGTGGTCAAATTGGAGAGAGTCCAGCGGAGGGCACCCAAAATGATTAGGGGGCTGGGGCACATGACTTATGAGGAGAGGCTGAGGGAACTGGGGTTATTCAGTCTGCAGAAGAGAAGAGTGAGGGGGGATTTGATAGCAACCTTCAACTATCAGAAGGGGGATACCAAAGAGGATGGAGCTTGGCTGTTCTCAGTGGTGGCAGATGACAGAACAAGAAGCAATGGTCTCAAGTTGCCGTGGAGGAGGTTTAGGTTGGATATTAGGAAAAACTTTTTCACTAGGAGGGTGGTGAAGCACTGGAATGGGTTACCTAGGGAGGTGGTGGAATCTCCTTCCTTAGAGGTTTTTAAGGTCAGGCTTGACAAAGCCCTGGCTGGGATGATTTAATTGGGATTGCACCTGCTTTGAGCAGGGGTTGGACTAGATGACCTCCTGAGGTTTCTTCCAACCCTAATCTTCTATGATTCTATCAAAACCCAAACTGATTGTGAGTTCTGTATCTAGATTTCACCAACCAAGTATCAAGTTAGAACTCCTCAAGCACTATCACAGCCATTACATGGTGTCACAGACAGTCCCTTGGGCACTCCGGTCTATCTTGCCACCGCGGTTAGTCTGCCATTGTGATACATGGTCCCTTACACCAAATATCACAACATTCAGGTAACACCCAGTTGGAAAGGACCAGTGAATTGCTGTAGGCAGCTGCACCCATGATCTCTCACCAGAGACAATGCTTGTAGTCAATCCTATAATAAATTAGCTAAATACTGATTAAATAAGAAATAGAAATAAGAGAGTTATATACAAGGTTAAATCAGGTAAACACACACGCGAATGAGATACAGTCTTAGGTTCCAAAAAATAGCATAAGCTTCTGTCACATGAAAGCTCTCTATGTCCTCCAGGACTAACCCCAGGGCTGGCCTTACCATGAGGCAAACTGAGGTGGCCGCCTCAGGTGCCAGACTGTGTGTGTGTGTGTGGGGGGGGCACCACTAGGACCCAGAGTGTAGAAAATTGTGTCTCCTGCTGGTGCACATGTATTCTCTCTGCTCTAGATGCACAGCGATGGTGGAGTGCTGTGCTGGAGGAAGGAGGGCACAACAGACATAACAGGCAGGCAGGAGAAAAGGTGAGAGGGAATAACAGAAAGCAGCGGGAGCTGCAGGGAGAGAGAGAAGGAGGAGCCTCTTAGGTCACTCTCTAGCACCCCCAGGAGCCTGGACTGATTAACACCAGCTTCTCAGGGAGCTTCCCGTTTCCTGCTGCTTCCCTGAACCCACTTGAGGAGAACAGGCAGTCAGCTGAAGTAGTAGGAGCCAGTTAGTCCCTTAAGACGCTGATGTCTTCCCTCACTCAGACCCTGCTACCAGCCTGCTTATTTGTCCTCTTCAATTGAGTGTTGAGAGTCACTCTAGCTGGCACAGAACAGCAGTCATGAGTGAAAGAAGAAAACACCCCTCTGGGGCAGCATTCAGAAAAAGAAAGAAAGCAAAGGAAGCTTTTCTAGCTAAGCAGGAAGGAGCTCTCCTGAGATACAGAGACACAAATGTTCACGGTGAGACTTCCGGCCCCAGTGAGGATGTGAGTGGTGAGGAGATGCCCGATCATCCAGTTAGTCAGAGTGCAGGTGACCTGGCAGCTACTGCAGCATCCATATCTCCATCTCAAATGGATGTAACCATGCACATTCCTGAAGAAAAGTGTAGATCAGAGAAGAGTGTGGTGGAGGCACAAGAAACAGCTGCTGCTGAGTTTAGTTCCTTAAGTCTAAATGATCCAGGACTGTGGACCCACTTGAGCAGTAGCCTGAGGGACTTCCTTGTACTGCATGGGCCACAGCAGGTGAAGAACTTCATGTTCCANATCAGTATTCTTTGGGCCTTCACAACATCCCATGTCCAGGATGGTGACAGCGACTGTGAAATGCTCAGGGAGATCAGAGAGGCTACAAAAACAGAAAACCCAACAATAATGAGGGATTTCAATGATGCCCATATTGACTGGGGACATGTCACCTCAGGACAGGATGCAGAGATAAAGTTTCTTGACACCTTAAATGACTGCTTCTTGGCGCAGCTGGTCCTGGAACCCACAAGAGGAGAGGTAATTCTTGATTTAGTCCCAGGTGACACACAGGATCTGGCCCAAGAAGTGAATATAGATGAACCACTTGGTAATACTGACCATAATGTAATTAAATTNACACATGCCACTACCTTGGAAAAACAATTCAAAATGAGATCATACAGTTACTGGCAACAAAAGTCAAACAGAAGATTGTGGCAGACCTGAAGTCAGCAAGATATTACTCTGTTATTCTGGACTGCACACCTGACATCAGCCATATGGGACAAATGACTTGAATGGTGCGTTTTGTAACAACAACAGAACCTAGTGAAAATGTCCCTGCAATGGTGACAGCCAGAGAGCATTTTCTAGAATGTATTGACATTGATGATACTAAAGGAGCTGGTATGACAAATGTGCTTCTTAAAAAGCTGGAAGATACGGGAATTGTGATAGCTGACATGAGAGGTCAGGGCTACGATAATGGAACCTTTGGGGAAAGGAGGAGCCTGTACAGGAAGGGTGGGCTCCACCTAAACCAAACAGAACCAGATTTCTGGCATGTAAAATTAAAAGGTTGTAGAGGAGTTTTTAAACTAAGAGCTGGGGGAAAATAGACAAGTGTGAAGGAGCACTCAGTTTCGACAGGCACATCACTTAGAGGGGGATTTAGTTAAAGGGGTACTCTTTAGCCTACTAAAGAAATTAGGATAGAAGTTGATAGAGTACAGGGAGGAACTGAAGAGAAATAGTCAAACAAAAAAGAGTCCCATTCAATTACATCATATAAAGGCAGACAACTAAATATTGACAGACTTTATAAGTGCTTGTATAAATGCTAGAAGTCCAAATACTAAGATGGGTGAACTAGAGTATCTGGTATTAAATGAGGAGATTGATTTAATAGGCATCACAGAAACTTGGTGGAACAATGACAATGAATGGGACACAGTAATACCATGGCACAAAATGCATGCTTGAATAAATGAAATGAATGCTTGAATAAGAAGAATATAGCAGTAGCCCTAACTTCCATGGCCCTATCTTCCCTATCTTCCATGAACTTATCAGTATTCTTTGGGCCTTCACAACATCCCATGTCCAGGATGGTGACAGCGACTGTGAAATGCTCAGGGAGATCAGAGAGGCTACAAAAACAGAAAACCCAACAATAATGAGGGATTTCAATGATGCCCATATTGACTGGGGACATGTCACCTCAGGACAGGATGCAGAGATAAAGTTTCTTGACACCTTAAATGACTGCTTCTTGGCGCAGCTGGTCCTGGAACCCACAAGAGGAGAGGTAATTCTTGATTTAGTCCCAGGTGACACACAGGATCTGGCCCAAGAAGTGAATATAGATGAACCACTTGGTAATACTGACCATAATGTAATTAAATTTAACAGCCTTTTGGGGAGGGAAATACCGAAGAAATCCACCACAGTAGCATTTAACTTCAAAAGGGGAACTACACAAAACTGAGGCGGCTAATTAAATGGATATTAAAAGGAGCAGACACAAAAGTGAAATGCCTGCAGGCTGCATATCATTTAAAAAAACCCATAATATATGCTTGAAATATGTGTATACCAAAAATAATAATAATAAATAAACAGTAAGAGGAGCAATACATTAATAATAATGTCACCATAGCTAAACAGAGTAAAGGAGACAGAGACAAAAAGACATTCTTTAAAATTAGAAGTCAAATTCTACTGAGGAAAATGGAGAGGAGCATGAACTCTGGCAAATCAAGTGTAAAAGTATAATTAGGCAGACTTAAAAAAATTGGAAGAGTAACTAGCAAAAGACACAAAAACTAACAGCCATCTTTCTTTTAAGTAAAAAGAATGAGGAGTACTTGTGGCACCTAAGGTCTCTAAGGTGCCACAAGGACTCCGCATTCTTTTTGCTGATACAGACTAACACGGCTGCCGCTCTGAAACTTTTCTTTTAAGTGCATTAGAAGCAGGAAGCCTGCCATAAAATCAATGGGGCCACTGGACAATCGAGGTACTGAAAGAGCATTCATGGAAGACACGGTCATTGCCGAGAAGTTAAATAAATTCTTAGCATCAGTCTTCACTGTGGAGGATGTGAGGGAGATTCCCACACCTGAGCTATTATTTTTAGGTGAGAACTCTGAGGAATTGTCCCAGATTGAGGTGTCATTAGAGGAGGTTTTGGAACAAATTGATAAAACAAACAGTAATAAGTCACCAGGACCAGATGGCATTCATCCAAGAGTGCTGAAGGATCTCTGATATGAAATTGCAGAACCACTAACTGTGGCATGTAACCTATCATTTAAATCAGCCTCTGGACCAGATGACTGGAGGATAGCTAATGTGATGCCCATTTTTTAAATGTGGCAATCCTGGCAAGTACAGGCTAGTAAGCCNAAACCCAACTAAATCAGCCCAGCCAGGGCTTTGTCAAGCCTGACCTTAAAAACCTCTAAGGAAGGAGATTCCACTACCTCCCTAGGTAACCCATTCCAGTTCTTCACCACCCTACTAGTGAAAAAGTTTTTCCTAATGTCCAACCTAAACCTCCCCCTCTGCAACTTGAGACCATTACTCCTTGTTCTGTCATCTTCTATCACTGAGAACAGTCTAGATCCATCCTCTTTGGAACCCCCTTTCAGGTAGTTGAAAGCAGCTATCAAATCGCCCCTCATTCTTCTCTTCTGCAGACTAAACAATCCCAGTTCCCTCAGCCTCTCCTCGTAAGTCATGTGCTCCAGCCCCCTAATCATTTTTGTTGCCCTCCGCTGGACTCTCTCCAATTTATCCACATCCTTCTTGTAGTGTGGGGCCCAAAACTGGACACAGTACTCCAAATGAGGCCTCACCAGTGCTGAGTAGAGGGGAATGATCACATCCCTCGATCTGCTGGAAATGCCCCTACTTATACAACCCAAAATGCCATTAGCCTTCTTGGCAACAAGGGCACACTGTTGACTCATATTCAGCTTTTCGTCCACCGTAACCCCTAGGTCCTTTTCTGCAGAACTGCTGCCCAGCCATTCGGTCCCTAGTCTATAGCAGTGCATGGGATTCTTTCGTCCTAAATGCAGGACTCTGCACTTGTCCTTGTTGAACCTCATCATATTTCTTTTGGCCCAATCCTCTAATTTGTCTAGGTCCCTCTGTATCCTATCCCTACCCTCCAGCGTATCAACCACTCCTCCCAGTTTAGTGTCATCTGCAAACTTGCTAAGGGTGCAGTCCACACCATCTTCCAGATCGTTAATGAAGATATTGAATAAAATCACTTGATGAATTGCCCTGTTCTGTTCGCTCCCTCTGAAGCATCTGACACCTGCCATTGTTGGAAGACAGGATAGTGGGCTAGCTGGACCATTGATCTGACCCACTGTGCTTCCACTTTAATTGAATTGTCTCGTTAGAACTGACCCCCCACTTGGTAAGGCAGGACACGTCACTGTACATGATAGATGAACATGGGAAAGAGTCAATACTGTTTTGTACAGGGAAATAATGCATCACCAATCAATTCTTTGAGGGTGTTCGCAAACGTGGACAGGGGTTATCCAGTGGATATAGTGCATTTGGACTTTCAGAAAGCCTGCAATAAGGTCCCTCACCGAAGTGCTCTTAAACAAGGTAAGCTGTCATGGGATAAGAGGGAAAGTCCTCTCATGGATCAGTGACTGGGTAAAAGACAGAAAACAAAAGGCTAGGATAAACGGTCCAATTTCACAGTGGAGAGAGGTAAATAGCAGGGTCCCCCAATGATACGTACTTGGACCTGTGTTATTCAACATACTCATTAAGGATCTGGAAAAAGGGGTAAACAGTGAGGTGGCCAAGTCTGCAGATAATACAAAATTACTCAAGACAGTAAAGTCCAAAGGTGACTGTGAAGAGTTACAAAGGGATCTCACAAAACTGGGCGATTCATCAAGAAAATGGCAAATGAAATTCAAAGTTGATAAAAATGAAAAGTAACACACATTGGAAAACAATCCCAATTATACATACAAAATAATTCAGTCTAAATTAGCTGGTACCACTCAAGAAAGATCTTGAAGTCATCAGGGATAGTTCTCTAAAAACATCTGCTCAATGTGCAGCAGAAGTCAAAAAAGCAAACAATATTTATACACACCTATCTCATAGAACTGGAAGATACCCTGAAAAGTCATCAAGTCCAGCCCCCTGCCTTCACTAGCAGGACCAAGTACTGATTTTTGCCCAAGATCCCTAAATGGCCCCCTCAAGGATTGAACTCACACCTGGGTTTAGTAGGCCAGTGCTCAAACCACTGAGCTATCCCTCCCACCACATTAGGAAAGGAATAGATCATAAGATAGAAAATATAATGCCACTCTATAAATCTGTTGTATGCCCACACCTTCAATACTGTGTTCAGTTCTGATCATCCCATCTCAAAAAAGATATCTTAGAATTGGAAAAAGTACAGAGAAGGGTAACCAAAATGAGTAGGGGTATGGAATAACTTCCACACGAGGAGGGATTAAGGAGACTGGGACTGTTCAGGTTGGAAAAGAGATGACTGAGGCCACGTCTACATTACCCGCCGGATCGACGGGTAGCAATCGATATATCGGGGGATCGATATATCGCATCTCGTCTAGACGCGATATATCGATCCCCGAATGCGCTCCCATCGATTCCGGAACTCCACTAGGACGAGCGGCGGTAGCGGAGTCGACGGGGGAGCCACGGCCGTCGATCCCGCGCCGTGAGGATGGGAGGTAAGTCGAAATAAGATACTTCGACTTCAGCTACGCTATTCCTGTAGCTGAAGTTGCGTATCTTACATCGACACCCCCCCCCAGTGTAGACCAGCCCTGAGGGGCGACATGATGGAGGTCTATAAAATCATGACTGGTGTGGAGAAAGAGAACAGGGAAGTGTTATTTACCCCTTCACTGAACATACGAACCAGGGGTCACCCAATAAAATTAATAGGCAGCAGGTTCAAAACATACATAAGGAAATATTTCTCCACACTCTGCACAGTCACCCTGTGGAATTTGTTGCCGGGGATGTTGTGAACGTCCAAAGAATAATTGGTTCAAAAAATAATTAGATAAGTTGATGGAGGACAGGGTCATCAGTGGCTATTAATCAAGGTGGTCAGGGATGCAAACCCATGCTGTTGCTGTCCCTAAACCTCCAACTGCTAGAAGCTGGGAGTGAACATTAAGGGCCGGATCACTTGATGAATTGCCCTGTTCTGTTCGCTCCCTCTGAAGCATCTGACACCTGCCATTGTTGGAAGACAGGATAGTGGGCTAGCTGGACCATTGATCTGACCCACTGTGCTTCCACTTTAATTGAATTGTCTCGTTAGAACTGACCCCCCACTTGGTAAGGGAGCTTCCATCTTTTCATGGACTGTGTATATATATCCGTCTACTGTATGTCCCAGTCCATGCATCTGATGAAGTGGGTTTTAGCCCATGAAAGCTTATGCCCAAATAAATTTGTTAGTCTCTAAGGTGCCACAAGTACTCCTCGTTGTTTGTGCTTCTTATGATGTTTATAGGTAGGTATTTCCATTAAGATGAGTAGATCTTAATAGTAGATATTTGTCATGCTAAACAGTACAGAGTTTCTATTGAGTTCAGCAGGCTGTTGGATTGGGACCAAACCTTTTTGGGGGTGGGGGGGGTGGGGTAGGGTGGGATGGGGACTATTTCCATACCAAAGAGGTTGANCTGTTGCAGGGCTAAATTCAGCAAAGTCAAAAGCAGCATAATCTCCCTGTGATTATTCCCTTGAATAAGGTGGGAGCGGTGACACTGGAGCATGCTGGGAGCACGTCGGTATGTTCTCACCTCCCACGTGAGGACTGTGTCACAAAGAAGGCTCCCTTAGGAGGTGTTATTGTTCTGGCCCTTAACCTGCAGAACGTAATCGTGTGGAGAGCAGCCAGGCAAGACGCTGCATTTCCTGAGCCCAGCGCGGGAGCCGCCTTGCTTCCAGAACACGGCCCTTTGGTACTCGCCTATGGCAACCCAGGGGCATACATGTACAGTCTCTGAGCTGACCTGCCAATATGTCATTACCAAGAGTTCTGCTTCCTTTTCTTCATCCTCGATTTCACATCCTGCCCCACCCACATCAAGGCTCCCAGCTACCACTTCCCAGCATTCACCTTGGTTGAGATGTCACAACTAGAAGAGCCACCATCAAAAAGCCAGCAGCCAGCATGCGTTGACTGCAGAGCCCTCCTGGCCCCACCCGGCAATGAGAGTATTGCCCAGAGTCCAGACTTGTGTCTGCCAGCCCGGTGTTCCTGCTGGGCCCCACTGAGCACCGGTCACCATGACCGAGTCCTGCCTGGATCAGACCCGAGGCCCATCGGGCCCAGGATCCTGTCTCTGAGACTCGCCAACATGGAATACTTCAGAGGAAGGTGCCAGAAACCCCCTCACTGGCAGTGACATAGCTACCTGCAGGTTTTCCTCTCACCTCAGGAAACGAGCAACAAGGGATAGCTCAGTGGTTTGAGCATTGGCCTGCTAAACCCAGGGTTGTGAGTTCAATCCTTGAGGGGGCCACTTAGGGATCGGGGGCAAAAATTGGTCCTGCTAGTGAAGGCAGGGGGCTGGACTCAATGACCTTTCAAGGTCCCTTCCAGTTCTAGGAGATTGGTATATCTCCAATTAAAAAAAAAAGAAGGAGGAGGGTGGATTATAGTTATTAATCTATATCATTTCTTTATTTTGGATTCCTACAATCTACCCCGGGCTATAGGCATCTCTGACATAGGTTCTAAAAAAGCCAATAGAATGTGTGTGTCGAGGATGCACCTATACTTACTGGCTGAATCTTGCCAGCCTTTGCTCCCCGGCCTTCAGCTCCTTGCCCTGCGGATAGTGCAGAGACGTGACCATTGCTGAATGGGTTGGGGATTATTGTCAGTTTTTTAAATGAGGGTGGTTGTGGAACGAATAGCAGTTGCTCCAAACTCCAGACCCAACCTTTCCACTCTGTGGGAGCTTGTGCGCTCATTTCCGACAGTCATAGGCTGCGGGGACTCAACACACTTCCGCTCACATGAATCTCTCCTGGAGGTTGGTCTTCTAAGCCTGAGACCAGATGCAAAAACATGGCCACCTTAGCTCCTGCTGGGCTCATGCTTACCCGAGTACCAAGTAACACAGCGTTGGCATCAGCCCACATGCCATGGTAATGGAGACAGCAGCGCATGCTGCAACCGTCATCAGACCCGAGCTCATGGAGTTCATGAGAGTGACCATCGGTGCAGTAAACACGAGTGGAAGGAGAATCTATACTCACTACTGCAGCCTGAGATTAAGCCAATAGTGAGCCCAGAAGTGCGGATAAATGACAGGCAGCTGCTGTTCTATTAGTTAACAGCCTGTTTCCAACTAGCTGCCCCAAACCAGTATCCCCAGCGATCATGGATCTCACCTTGCTGATCCTCAGAGCCCCCAGGCAGCAATGATTTGCTTCCATTAGCAGGTGCTGCAGCTGGGAACCCAGTAGCAGGCTGCAGAACAGAATGCATTGGGCATAACAAAATACAAGTCCCCAGACAAACAAGCCAATCCCCCTATGACACGTGGGAGACTCTCTTCGTGGGCCATCTGCACACCAGGTGCTAGGCAGGCCGTCTAGCTATCCCCTCCGTGCACTGCTACTCATAGAAAAACAGGCATCCCACACACTGCCCACCGGGCACTGACCCGCTCCCACCTTGCCTGGTCAGAATGGGCAGGTGTTTCCAATTGGCTACTCTGATGCGGAAGTCATGATAGGTGGGAGAAGGCAGGAGATCAGGTCACCATCCAATACTCCCCCTCTCTCATGGGAGTTCACAGGGACACTGTGAATGAAGTCAGACCAAGCCCAGGTTGCTCACAGCTCAGACCAAGGCGTAAAACCCACCTTCTTGGTGCAGCCCTCCCTGAGCACCAATGTGCTGCCTAGAGATAAGCACCGACACACGTCAGGCTTCTCTGCCTAGAGCCATGGAAAGAAACAAAGCCCTGCTTCTTCTGGGCTCGTTAGGCACTGAACAGAATGGGATGCTCCAGTGAGAGGGGCCACATCAAACTGAGGGACAGACCGACCCTAATGTAAGCCTGAAAACAGCCTGTCTAATACTCGCTCTACAAAAGCAAAGCCAGGTTTCCATTCCCAGGCTGCCCTCTGGGGCCCCGGAGAAGGGAATGGGGGTCAGGCAGATCTCTGAAGAACAACCCAGGTGGCTCAGCTGCCTAAAGCAAACCAGCAAGGACCCCACGTCACCCACAGGGGTGAGACAACACGTGAACAAATGCACGCACCCACCTGGTGACTACGGCTGCAGTCCAGCAAACGAACACACCAGCAGCATGATGTCAGCATAAAAGCTCCCAGGGCAAAATCAACCTCTTCCCTCAAGCCTGACAACCCTCAGCCTGCTGGCTAAGGCACCCCCCATAGTGTGGGCAGCATCTGGTCAGTTACCTCTTCCCCCCCCCCCAAAAAAAGCAGGGACTTGAACAGGCTGCTGCTAGCTCTCAGCTAAGTGCTCCAAGCACTGGGCTATAGGACAGGCTGATGCAGGGTTTTCTTGTTGAAGCTGTTCCACAGTGTATAAATAATTCAATATGAATTGGTCCATAAAAGGAGTGAGAATAACTCTATTGTTCAGGAGCGGCACCTGAAAAGGGGCAGATCCCTATTCAAACACTTTCTCCCTAGCAGGCAGAGGGGGGAATTGAACTAGGGTCTGTTAGCATCCGACATGAGTAATGGGGGAATACCAGCCCCTCCCAGCTGTTTTGTGTAGTTAGGTGTGTTCTGAGTACAACTAGTGGATCGGGCCCTGCAGGCAAGAGAGGTGTTACCCTGCCTATCTACCCTGTCTGGTCTGAGGGCTGCACAGGGGCATCGGTGTGAGTCAGATGCAGCAACGTGGGGAGGTGGGGGGCAAGGAACCTTTTGCAGCAAAAATGTTAGCAGCAGCTGAGTGGGGGGTTGGTGGATTGCAGCAGCGCCTACGTCCCTTTGTGCATCAAGCCCTACCTCCTCCCAGTCACTCTCACCCTGGCAAGATTCAAATTGCTCATCTGCAAAAGAAACAGCCCCTGAGCCCCCTGATAGCAAATACATGTTTTGCTGTGCTTGGGTGTATAATCTCCAGTCAGCTACTGAGAGGGAGGATCACAACTATTTGCCATTGGTGCAGAGGTCAAAATACCTGCTAATGAAGCCACTGTGGGTAGACGCAGCTGTAGTGAATAATGTAATTCCACCAGGACACTACAAGAGGGATATGTGCTCAGGGCAGTCTCGTTTAGCGCTGGCTGAGGGATAGAACCGTCTATGGGGAACAGGAACAGTTAACTAGAGAAGGACTGGGAGAACAAAGCTAGTCTTTGAGTGATTTAGCATAGGCTGGAGGAAGCTGTCTTGGAACTGCTGAGCGCCACTCTTTTCTGTTCAGCACTTCGGCTATTGGGTCTCTAATATCCCTACCTTCGATAATGTGTCAGACTGTAGCTAGCCAGATAAATAGTTTCTATCCCCCTGCCTGATTCAGGCGGATTAATTTATCTGGACAGCCAGCTCTAACTATTTCTAACAGAAGAAATATCACACACACAAGGAGACCTAAAATGTCCTAAACTATATTAGAGAATTTAGCCTTTCACTTTCAGAATGATTCATGAGTTATAATCCAAACTGCAGGTTTAAGATACTTGAGTGCCTTTTATATATTTACCACAAAGTATAATCACCAATATAAACAGCACTTCACTAAAAATATCTTTGTTTATGCTCTTTGATAATGAATTAGAGTGGGCTGCATTATTTAAATAGAATCACTCCCATAAGTACCAGGAATACAAGCTGCTGTTCTGGCACTAGTGTGTGTCATTAAACACACATTCTTTTACAAACCCACCCGTACATTCGGCTCTGGAGTCATTCTGCAGGGGGAGGTTGCTGCTTGCCTGAGTTTATGAGGTGACAGCTGTTTGACTAACAGATGTCTGCACTGGAGTGACGGGGGTGTGTGTGCGCTTTCATTCTGATGAAGCAAACGCTCCTAAAAGGAACTTATTCAGCTGTTTAAATAGAATTAACCACATAATTATTTTAAAGGTTTTAAGGCTTTTACTCAATGAGCCACCCACTCTATTAACGTGAAACAAGCCAATGCCAGATGAACATGTGATAACAGCATTAGTTGCTGCTGTTTAGGAGATCTATGCTCAGGAGCATAATCAGAACATCTGTTCTCTAGGCCGGGGAGGGGTGGCACAGACTTACCTCCTGAGCACCTCCGTGGGCGTTGCAGGTGCTCTGGATGTATCAGGATCTCACCCCTAAATACCTACTCTGTGGAAAGAGACAGAGCATCTGGAGTCAGCTTGGTGAACTGCTAATAAGAGTGTGTGCACACATCCACCTGGATTTACTGCCCAACTGTGACGTAGACAAGGCCTCAGCTGCCACGAAGACATTTCCTGATGTTTTGCCACGATTAAGGTGAAGCTTAGAATTGTTCTGAACTATGAAAGAGGTTCCCCACATGCACAGCTCTGATAACATCATCTGCTGCTGCCATATATCTGTGTTTGAGCTGCTAGCAAGATCTAGTCATAATAAACCTGTGAAAGTGCAGACTCCCGCTTCAGAGCCACGAGTCCTGCCAGTGGCTGTTTCCGAAAGGGTAAGCCAATATCGAAAGGGAATAAGAAGTTGGTGAAGTGAAAGGCCGTACCTGCAGCTCTGCTTTTGGGTCAGCTGCTGATAGAGTTTAAAGACAAAGGTTCCACAGTATATAGGGATGGCAGAGTTTAGAAACAACATGCCCTCCAGTTAACAAAGGAAATAGTGGATAATAATGTTGAAGAAATGGAATCGTAAGCTGATAATTATATTGTTTCATTTAACACCTTAGGTGACACTTGGGTTTTCATGACAAAAATGAAAGTGGAGGTTGGTTCTGATAGTACATTGAACTATATTAGACACTATGGCTGCATGGCAGTGTCCCAGTAACACAGGGCAGAGAGTCTGCCTGTTGAGTTGGGAAGTGTTAACCTTACTTAAAAAAAAGCTTCATATCCCTTGCAAGGTAAAGAGAGAGAAGAGACACAGCCATAAAGCAAACAAAGGGATTGGGAAGTATATTTAACTTCTCAGCAGGTGAAAACTAAACTACACATTTTCTTCTGAGTGCTTTATAGCCTCAAATTCTCAGTATAATCTACAACCTAAATACACTGAAAATATACAGAAGGAAGAGTCAGGAGGTAGGTGCTAAATTTAAGATCATGGGTCAGAGTTTTAGCTATAAATCAGCATGTTTCCATTCCCCATTCTAGTTCTATATTGCCACAGGTCTATGGGGTAATATGGAGGTAATCAGAGATAAAACTTGCATTTCTTGTGACTTTCTATAGGTAGAAAGCCCTTGTCTACTGGCTTCTTCAAATAGCCTTTTATGTGATTCTTTTAAATGGACTTTTCTGCTCTGTTAGCAACATTGTAAGGGAGAGTTTTTGTTGCTATTCCAAATTGCTAGCCCTCACAGACAACTCATCTCCAATCTGGCAGATCTGCGAGAATGTAATAACTTCCACTTCACAAATATTTTCATGTGAAGAATGGTGCTGTGTCCATGAATATTTCACCATTTCTGGAAGTGAACAGCACTTTTAGGAATGTGAAAAGTGAAATTTCACCTCCCTCAAAAAAACAAACAAAAAAAAAAACCTATGAATTTGCCACTAGCTAAAACTTGATTTTCATAGATACATTTAATCATTTTCAGCAGAAAGAGCTTTTAGAAGCAAGATGGCATATTTCCACTGGCAGAAATTGCCTTTCATAAGTGAAAAGAGGTTCAAAGCATTTTTGTGCCCCAGCTCAGCTGAGATTTCCCTACAGCTGTGCCAGCAATGAGAATGTGTTAATTCAGTAAATGTAGGATACGTGCATGTCCATGGAGTGAAAGGAGCAAAGCGCGTCCCCTCTCTCTGCTTTGTGGTTCTCAGCAGATTGGCATTGTTGGCAGGCTATAGATAACCTGTGGCATTGCCAACCTGCTTGGCGGATTGTAGATAAATCAGAGGGATGGTGCTTTGGTTTAGACACAGAACTGGGTCTCGGGAGATCTGGGTTTAATACAAGAACTGACGAAGACTTCCTGTGTGACCAGAGTCCACTCACTAACCCTCAACTCCCATCTGTTAAATGGGATAATCATTCTACTGAGAGAGTTCCTGCAAGTTTACAATCTTCCACTACACGTATGTCCAGCACCCAGGGCAAGGGGTCTGCAATCATGATTGGTCCCTCTAGGTGCTACCTCAATATAAACAACGAGGAGTCCTTGTGGCACCTTAGAGACTAACAAATTTATTTGGGCATAAGCTTTCATGGGCTAGAACCCACTTCATCAGATGCATGAAGTGAAAAATACAGGAGCGGGTATAAATACATGAAAAGATGGGGGTTGCTTTACCAAGTGTGAGGTCAGTCTAATGAGAACTCAATTAACAGCAGGATACCAAGGGAGGAAAAATCTCTTTTGAAGTGATAAGAGAGTGGCCCATTCCAGACACTTGACAAGAAGGTGTGAGTAACAGTAGGGAGAAATTAGTATTGGGGAAATTAAGTTTAGGTTTTGTAATGACCCAACCACTCCCAGTCTTTATTCAGGCCTAATCTGATGGTATCTAGTTTGCAAATTAATTCCAGTTCTGCAGCTTCACATTGGAGTCTGTGTTTGACGTTTTTTTGTTGAAGAATTGCCACTTTGAGGTCTGTTATTGAGTGACCAGAGAGATTGAAGTGTTCCCCTACTGGTTTTTGGATGTTATGATTCCTGAGGTCAGATTTGTGCGCTCCAGATGACGTAAATCCTAGCTGGAGTGGGCTGTGTAGAGGGGGGTGAGCAGAACACATGAATTAACTTAGCCCCAGAGAGGTGTTAGCTGATCATAAACTCCCAGAGTTCTTTGATATAAAACACCCAGACTCTTGTGTGCATGGACCAAAGTGCTGATGATCTGCATCTATAAGTGCAAAGTGCCCTGAAATTAGGCTGAACCTTAGCGTGTGACCAAACGATGGAATGTCTGTAATCTTTTCCTCTGACTCCATTGTCCCATGGAGAATGTGTCCAGAAAGGGCCCACTTGTACTATGCTCTGCGACTGATCAGATAATGAGTTATTGAGAGATGCTTTTAGTGCAACAGGAATTACTTTTTAGCACAGGTGCTTCTGTAATAATGATGGGTTGAAGGTGTCTTTATCTTATAGATTATGTAAACTGCGATAGCATAAAAGGAACTCCTGGGTAGATCACTTATGGGAAAGGAACATTCTTGGCCTAAAAGCATGGTATACCTTTNCTGAGAGAGTTCCTGCAAGTTTACAATCTTCCACTACACGTATGTCCAGCACCCAGGGCAAGGGGTCTGCAATCATGATTGGTCCCTCTAGGTGCTACCTCAATATAAACAACGAGGAGTCTTTGTGGCACCTTAGAGACTAACAAATTTATTTGGGCATAAGCTTTCATGGGCTAGAACCCACTTCATCAGATGCATGAAGTGAAAAATACAGGAGCAGGTATAAATACATGAAAGGATGGGGGTTGCTTTACCAAGTGTGAGGTCAGTCTAATGAGAACTCAATTAACAGCAGGATACCAAGGGAGGAAAAATCTCTTTTGAAGTGGTAAGAGAGTGGCCCATTACAGACACTTGACAAGAAGGTGTGAGTAACAGTAGGGAGAAATTAGTATTGGGGAAATTAAGTTTAGGTTTTGTAATGACCCAACCACTCCCAGTCTTTATTCAGGCCTAATCTGATGGTATCTAGTTTGCAAATTAATTCCAGTTCTGCAGCTTCACATTGGAGTCTGTGTTTGACGTTTTTTTGTTGAAGAATTGCCACTTTGAGGTCTGTTATTGAGTGACCAGAGAGATTGAAGTGTTCCCCTACTGGTTTTTGGATGTTATGATTCCTGAGGTCAGATTTGTGCGCTCCAGATGACGTAAATCCTAGCTGGAGTGGGCTGTGTAGAGGGGGGTGAGCAGAACACATGAATTAACTTAGCCCCAGAGAGGTGTTAGCTGATCATAAACTCCCAGAGTTCTTTGATATAAAACACCCAGACTCTTGTGTGCATGGACCAAAGTGCTGATGATCTGCATCTATAAGTGCAAAGTGCCCTGAAATTAGGCTGAACCTTAGCGTGTGACCAAACGATGGAATGTCTGTAATCTTTTCCTCTGACTCCATTGTCCCATGGAGAATGTGTCCAGAAAGGGCCCACTTGTACTATGCTCTGCGACTGATCAGATAATGAGTTATTGAGAGATGCTTTTAGTGCAACAGGAATTACTTTTTAGCACAGGTGCTTCTGTACTAATGATGGGTTGAAGGTGTCTTTATCTTATAGATTATGTAAACTGCGATAGCATAAAAGGAACTCCTGGGTAGATCACTTATGGGAAAGGAACATTCTTGGCCTAAAAGCATGGTATACCTTGCAGAGAGTTTCTGTGAGTTAGTTGGGAGTGAACTGAGCTTCAAGAACATATCTCCAGTTTGGTTTAGTAATGTAGAACCTTCCTTTCTTGAATTCCTGATTTAGTCCTAAGTGGAGCAGGGGCCCTCGTCAAAGAGGTGATATAGCTGAACTGCTCAGTAATAGCGACCATAAAGTAAGTAAATGGAACATCCCTGTAGGGGGAAATACCAAATAAACCCACCTCAGCAGCATTTAACTTTAAAAAGGGGAACTACACAAAAATGAGGAAGCTATTTAAATGGAAATGAAGAGGAACAGTCACAAGAGTGAAATACCTGTAAGCTGCATGGAAACTAGTTTAAAAAAAGCCATAATAGAAGCTCAAACCAAATATATACCCCAAATAAACAAACAAACAAAGTCAGAGAACCAACCAAAAATGCCACCCTGGCTAAACAGCAGAGTAGAGGGAGTTAGATGTAAAATGCATCCTTAAAAATTTGGAAGGCAAATCCCACCGAGTAAAATAGAAAGGAGCATATATTCTGACAAGTCAAATGTAAAAGTATAATGGGGCAGGTCCAAAAAAAAAAAAAAAAAGAATTTGAAGAGCAACTAGCAAAAGACTCACTCAAAAAGTAACAGCACTTTTAAAAACAATTACATCAAAAGCAGGAACCTGTCAACCAATAAGTGGGGCTGCTGTTTAGAAGCACTCAAGGAAGACAAGGCCATTGCAGAGAAGCTAAATGAATTCTTTGCATCAGACTTCACTGCAGAGGATGTGAGGGGGATTCCCAGACCTGAGCCATTCTTTTTAGGTGACTGATCTGAGGAACTGTCCCAGATTGAGGTGTCCATAGAGGAGGTTTTATGAAATTGCAAAATTACAGTCTGGGGTACGTAACCTTGCATTTAAATATGTACCAGATGACTTGAGCATAGCCAATATAATGCCATTTAAAAAAAAAAAGTTTCCAGAGATGAGCCTGCTACTTACAGGCTGATAAACCTAACTTCTGCATGAGGCAAATTGGGTGAAGCTACTGTAAGGAACAAAATTATCAGATGCATAGATGAACATGATCTGCTGGGAAAGAGTCAACATGGCTTTTGTAAAGGAAAATCATGCCTCACCAAACTATTTGAGGGAGTCAATAAGTGTGGACAAGGGTGATCCAGTTGCTATAGTGTATTGGACTTTCAGAAAGCCTTTGACAAGGTCCCTCACCAAAGGCTCTTAAACTAAATAGGCAGTCATGGGATAAGTGGGAAGTTCTCTCATGGAACAGTAACTGTTTAAAAGACAGGGAACAAAGGGTAGGAATAAATGGTCAGTTTTCAGAGTGGAGAGGTAAATAGCAGGATCTCCCGAGGATTGGTACTGAGACTTGTGCTGTTCAACATGCTCATAAATGATGTGGAAAAGGTGATAAACAGTGATGTAGCAAAGTTTGCAGATGATACGACATTACTGAAGATCATTAAGTGCAAAGCAGACTGTAAAGAGTTACAAAGGGACCTCAGATAACTGGGTGACTGGGCAACAGATGAAAATCAGTGTTGATAAATGCAAAGTAATGCACATTAGAAAACATCCCAACTGTTCATACAAAATGATGGGGTCTAAACCAACTATTACCACTCATAAAAGAGATCTTGGAGTCACTGTGGAGAGTTCTCTGAAAGTATCTGCTCAATGTGCAGCAGCAGTCAAACAAGCGAACAGGATGTTAGGAACCATTAGGAAAGTGATAGATGATAAGACAGAAAATATCACATTGCCACTATATAAATCCTTGGTACACCCACACTCAAATATTTCATGCAGTTCTGACAGCGCTATCTCAAAAAATAAATATTAGAATTGGGGGGGGGGGATAAGGTGCAGAAAAGAGCAACCAAAATGATTAGGAATATGAAATAGTTTCCTTATTCAGAGAGATTAAAAAGACTGGGGCCTGTTCAGCTGACAAAAGAGACGACTAAGGGGTGATATGATAGAGCTCTAGAAAATCATGAATGGTGTGGAGACAGTGAATAAGGAAGTGTTATTTACTCCTTCACATAACATGAGAACCAGGGGTCACCCAATATAATTAATAGACTGCAGTTTTAAACCAAATATAAGGAGTTACTTCTTCACATAACCTACATCCAACCTCTGGAACTCATTGCCAGGGGATGTTGTGAAGGCCAAAAGTACAACTAGGTTCAAATAAGAATTAGAGAAGTTCATGGAGGTTAGGTCCATCAGTGGCTATTAGCCAAGATGGTCAGGGACACAACCCCATGCTCTGGGTGTCCCTAAACCTTTGACTGCCAGAAGATGGGACTGGACGATGGGATGGATCACTCAATAATTGCCCTGTTCTGTTCATTCCCTCTTAAGCATCTGGCACTGGTTACTTTCGGAAGACAGGCTACTGGGCTAGATGGACCTGGGCTGGGTCGACTCTGTTCATATTGGTCAGGTGGGGGTGGGAGTTGTATGGCTTCAGTGCACTCAACATTGCCAGGAGGGGCTATTTCTTACTCACGTGACTGATCTTTACACATGAGAGTAATCTTGCTGATTTCAATGGGGCTATGCCACTGGTAAAAGGTACCTCATACCACTCAAGAGCAGTGATCATTATAGAGAGATTCAAGGGTACTCAGGGGAGGAGAAAAAGGGAGAATTTCTTGTACTCTGTAAGAGCCACAAGAGATTCCTACTGCTGTATGTTTATTCCACTTGCAAGAGTCCAGGGTCCAGTTAGGGATTAGAGCCCCATCTCACTAGACTGGCCCTGTACAAACAAGTAAAACAGAGTCTCTTCCCCAGAGAGATCACAATCCCCTTTCAGGAGAAGGAAACATAATAGTACAGTAAATGTTAAGAAAAGCAACTGCTCTGCATCAATTGCTTGCTTACAAGCCTTTAAAAATCACAGCTGTTTCATAACTTTAACCCTACAAAATATCCTCTTGAAAAGTTTTACTATCTCCAACTCCAATATATATCAAACAGAGTTCACAAATGGAATAAGCTCTGGATCTCACAAAGCAGCATAGTGACTTTCACATTTTTTTTGATAAGAAAGAAAAACTAAAATCATTACATTCGGCAATTTCTAGGTTTTACTTTCTGCCAAGTGTGATTTGAAACAGAAACGAGGTCCAAATTCTGCTCTCAGACAGATTCCAATCCCAAGTACCTCTATTGGCACCTCCAGGGATGAATCAGTGAGTGAGAGAAGAATTTGCTTTGAAGTATTTCCAATGTTACTCCACAGACACACACACACACACAATGAGGGTTTGAAACAGAAAAAAACAAATCAACTCTAAATATAGCTGTACCATCGGCACCACTATAATTTTCGGAATGGTTCAGAGTTCTGTAAAATTGCTCTTCACTTGGGGAGGTCTTCAGTTCAGGGGAAAGGCAGTTCAAGTACACCGAAATGAAGCTAAAAGAATTTGTAGCTTGCTTCTGTCGAGCAGAGATGGCTAAGGCATCTAATATTATGATTAGGGCTATTAATTATCTACACACACACACACACACACACACACACACACACACACAAAATCCCACATTTTCTCTGTTTTAGCCTGCTCTCTTCTTTCTCCAAACAAAAACCTAAAATTTGCCACTTAAAATGCAAGTGAGAAACAGAGCATAAAATGGACTCAGAATGACGGGATTTTAAAGGTAAAGAAGGTTTTTGCCAGACTATTTGGGCAAAGAGAGCATGTTCTGAGTATTTTCTTTGGAATCAAAGTCAATACAGGTCTTGTTTCTCAACACCCATTCACAGGGCCTCTCCCGTTTATGCACATTAGAAATGCTGAAAGCCCTTTTACTGTCCTTCAGCACTGACATGGCTGATCTCGATATGCAGCCAGGCTCAGATAGTGTATGCTAGGAGCTAGAGAACTCTCATCACACTGGGACGTGCAGAGATTTTCAGCTGGAAGAGTGGCCCTGTGGGAGTTGTGGGCTTTCTCCAAGTCAGGCCACAGCTGGTTGAATGCTGCAGGAACCGTGCTCAAAATCCCCAGTGCCGCTGTTCAGTCTGAGTGTGTTCCCAGGCCTGTCTATTTTCTATTCACAAACTGCCACCGAGGGCTGAGGTGTGGGAGTCAGTATTGGTTTTAGGTAGAGCGACAGCTGTCAGCTTGGAAGGAACTGCAAGCCAGGCACTGTATGAAGCACCAGCACTGCTTGACTCCGAGGATGTGGAGATGGGAGGCCTGCTCTGTGGATCTTGCTGAGGCCTTGCGTAGCTTTACAGCCAGGCAAAGATGCAGTTTGGGGGAAGAAGAAAAACCTTTTTTCTGACCAATTTTTTTCCGTATATTTGGGTTTCATCCTCTGGGGGTCAGTGCCGTCCAGTGAGTGGCGCTGTCATCTCATTTATTTTAGGTGGAAAAATTCAGGCTTGTGTTCAAGCTTCAATTTTATATGTGGCATAAAACCTTGTAACCTCAGAGTCAATGATTCAGAGAAACATTTAGTACATAGGAGCCTAGTGCACATTTGGTGTTACCTCCACTGAGGTGGGAAAATGTCTGTAGATAAACTGAAGGGCCAAAAGCTGCATGCCGAATTCCCCCACATCCATGGAAGCCAAGCGAGTTGTCCAGGGAAGAATTTGGCTCAATGAGCATTAATACCAAACTGACTAGAAACAGAAAATAAGATTGAATGTAGAAACATATTGGCAAAGAGTCTTTCTTTGGCTACAAATAGGTTTGTTTCCTGCCCAAATTCTTTAGGTCTCAGAGATGAAGTTGGACTGGATTTGGAAAATAGGAACTGGGTTGATACTTTCCATGGGCACAATTGCAATGGACAGGAAAAAATCCAGATAGTTATGTAATTTCAAGTGAAAAAATAACTCTAGGAATAATTGAATTTTCAATACATATAAAGTGTGATGCCTTATATGTATTGAATTCTCATTGTTGTTGTAATTATTCTCTTTTCTTACAATATCCACCACTGAAAACTATCACTACATCTATTTACTGAAATGTAACATTAAATGCTGCAAAGAATAGGAATTGCATTTACTGAAGTTCCTATGTATGAAAACTGTTATTATTCATTACTCTTTTCATTAACCCAAATTCACGGGCTCAAGTTTCATTTCCCATTGCTAATACAGAATGTTTATCTGTGTGTCGCACCAGTCGCTGCTTACGTGTTATTCTCCAGTTGCCTTAGAAGATGTGACATCATCTATCGTCATTACTTAAAAAAACACTAACGTATATCAGACATTTCTGTGGCATGCAAAGGAAAATATAGTTCTAAATTATTTTGCATTTTGTACTGAAAGTTTGTGTGAGAAACTCAAACTAACCATTTAGAAAAAATAATGTAAAGAGGCTCTCTCTCATACTTGGGGAGAAGAGTCATGTTAGAGTGTTTTTGTCAATATGGAAACAGGGAGAGTTATTTTTCCCTAAGATATTCGTTGTTGAGGTCTTTAAAGAGTAGAGCATGAAGTAGGAATGAATTCTCATACCTGAGCAGTGCAACAAATCACCAATATAATTTATTTCCTCTAGTTTCAGTGGGATATTGAAGGCTCTGTAATCACTGCAATTAAAAGCGCTAAAAACTAATTACACAAATAATTAACAGCAAACAGAGGCTAAAGAAATGTGATTACAGAGGAAGTGATAGGGGAGCAGACCATGCTAGGCTTCTTGGTTCTCCTGTATAGCTCTTGTTGCTTCCTGCCTTTCCCATTCTGTGTCCTCTTTGAACAGCACTGCATCTGACTCCTTCCGCTCCCCTCCGTGTTGCTGTCATCTACCATTCACCCAGCTCGTTCCTCTGTGACTGACGGCTCTCTCCCCCTCCTCACAGTCTCCCACACTCACTCAGTGACTTCAGCTTCCATACCGATCAGACATCCGACCACTGAGCTGCATGTTTCCTCTCCCTCTTCCTTCCACCTGTAACACTGGTTCAACTCTCCCACTCATCGAAACGGCTGATCACTGGACCTGGTCTTCACCAAGCACTGCTCTCTCTCTGATCCCTGTATTGCGGAGTTACCCCCTCCGATCATCACCTGGTCTCTTTCAGCATCACCTACCAGCCCCCTTCCTCTGCCCTGTCCTTTGGCCTTTCCATAACTTCCAGTCCATCGGATAACGTCTCCTCATCTGGCCTCTGCCCTCTCCTCCCTTTCTTCCATTAAGATGGTTCTTGATTCTCTCCGTGCTTCACTCTGCTCCACTCGTGAGCCTTTTGGCCGGACGGCCCATCACAAGGTCTCTGCCCAGCTCTCATCCCCAGCATCTGCCCAGCTCTCATCCCCAGCATCTGCTTCCTCCACTCCTGCTCTTGTGCTTCAAAGCGCCTCTGGCAGAAATCCTGTAACTAGGCTGACTTCCTCTGCTACAAATCTGAGTTCCTCTCTGCCTATTCCATCCCAGGCCCTCCGCAGTCCAGCTTTCACCCTTTGCATTTCACTGACGCTGCTCTCACCAAAGTCTCTAATGACCATTTCCTAGTTAAAGCTCCAAACCCAGCCTCCATTTTCATCCTCCCTGACCTGTCCCCTGCCTTTGACACAGTCAACCATGCTTTTCTGGAAATCTTGTCCTTGTTTTTTTCCTGGTTCTCTTCCAACCTCTCTAATTGCTCCTTCAGCCTGTCTTGCAGAGGATCCTCTTCATCCATCCTCTCAATTTCTGTGATCGTTCTACAGGGCTCTGTCCTTGGTCCCCTTTTCTCTCTACACTTTTCTCTGGGTAATCTCATCCGCAAGCACAAATTCAACCACCATCTCCATGCTGACGACTCATAGCTCTACCTCTGAACTCCAGCCCTGTGTCCCTTCTGTCCAAACTAAAATCTCAGCTGGTTCTCTGACACCTCCTCCTGTCTGTCTAGCCATAGACTCCAGCTCAATGTGGCAAAAGCAGAATCTTAATCTCCCCTCTCCTCATCCCAAACCCTCCCCACTACCTTTTTTCCCTCTATCACTGTGGACACCACCACCATCTTGTGTCACTCAGGCCCACAACGTGGTTTCATCGGCAACTCAGACTTCTCTCTAGCTCCTCACGTCCAGCCTATGTCTAAATTTTGCAGACTCTTTCTGCGTAACATCTCTAAGATATGGCATCTCTCATCCGTCCACACAGATAAACTCCTGTCCAGGCTCTCATCATTTCACACCATGGTTATTGCAACGTCCTTCTCTCCGGCCTGGATAAATGTAACCTCACCTCGCACCTATCCATTCAGAATGCTGCTGCAAGGGTTGTGTCTCACTGCACCATCTGTTGTTTCTTGCCTTAAGCTCTTTGAGACAGGGACCATCATTTTGTTTGGCGTTTAGCACAATGGGGCCTAGTCCAGGATTGGATGCTACAATAATACAAATAAACAATCATAATAAACAAACATTTAGGGGGGGAGGGATAGCTCAGTGGTTTGAGCATTGGCCTGCTAAACCCAGGGTTGTGAGTTCAATCCTTGAGGGGGACACTTAGGGATCTGGGGCAAAATTGGTCCTGCTAGTGAAGGCAGGGGGCTGGACTCGATGACCCTTCAGGGTCCCTTCCAGCTCTATGAGATAGGTATATCTCCATATATTAAAAAATATATATCATAATAAAGCTGTCTGGACAGTTATGGAGAATGGTGATGGCCCCAATCAACAGCAATCAGTCTCGTTGTGCAGACAGCATAAGTACAACTATTTGTTCCTACACTAAAAGAAAACCTAATAGTCGGGGACAGACAAATGCTGTATATAACTATTAACTGTTCCCTACTTACTCCACTACAGAGTTGAATTTGGCATGCTACAGCTAGTCATGTCAATGTTTCTGTTATAAACCCATATGCTCAGGGGTATAAAATTCCATGATAAAAATGCATCTCCAGGCTGACATGAGGCTTACAAAGTTGCTTCTGAAGAGCCTTTTCCCACCCCCCTGAAAACTGCTCAAACATAGGAATGTCCATAATGGATCTGACCAGCAGTCCATAGTAATGGGGCTCTGGACCAGGCCTGGGGCCTCCAGGAACTCCCACAATACAAATACATAATAACCCAGTACATACGCCTGTCTCCACTAGAGCCCAGTGCCAGATGGTTCAGAAGGAGAGAGAGAGAGAACAAACCACGTGGAATTATTCTGAAATACCTACCCAGATGGAAGTTGATCCTAACCCCTACTGATTAGTGACAGGGGTCAGTATGCTGTGAACCAGGGGGGTTCTTTCTCTCCTTACATCTCCTACACAATGTAACTTTGGATATTCTCAATAGCTGTATAAATGTCCAGCTCTGTTTTGACTCCTACTGAGCTGTTGACCTCAGTGCTATCTTTTGGCAATGAGTTCCACAGGTTCGCTGTGTCTCAAATTCCTGCTCTTTTGGGAGACGATATAAGCTCTGGTTTTCCTACATCTTATTTCTTTTATCAGAAAAGGGAGATGCACTCTGCTATTGTGAAGCAATCGTTTTTGGCACGGCCAAGGTTTTAACCTTTATAAAGTTTTGCCTAATTGATTAATTGGTGTATTGATTAATTTCTTCAACCTCAGTGGTCGATAAGGGCTCAGTCTCCTAAACGGCTACAGCATCAGGAAGAATGCTATGGATGTTATTAGAGTGGGAGACTGGAGGAACACACCAGAAACAGTCACAAGTGATCACAAGTCCCTTTATTAGCAAATCCACTGAGCAGATAAACAATCCCCCAAAGAGTGAAATATCACAGCGGAGAGAGAAAGTGCAAAGTGGTTAGCCCTATGACTGGCATCATAGAGGGGAATAATCACGTCCCTCGATCTGCTGGCAATGCCCCTACTTATACAGCCCAAAATGCTGTTAGCCTCCTTGGCAACAAGGGCACACTGTTGACTCATATCCAGCTTCTCATCCACCATAACCCCTACGTCCTTTTCTGCAGAACTGCTGCCTAGCCACTTGGTCCCTAGTCTGTAGCAGTGCATGGGATTCTTCCATCCTAAGTGCAGGACTCTGTACTTGTCCTTGTTGAACCTCATCAGATTTCTTTTGGCCCAATCCTCTATTTGTCTAGGTCCCTCTGTATCCGATCCCTACCCTCCAGCGTATCTACCACTCCTCCCAGTTTAGTGTCATCTGCAAACTTGCTGAGGGTGCAATCCACTCGTTCCTCCAGATCATTAATGAAGATATTGAACAAAACCATCCCCAGGACTGACCCTTGGGGCACTCCGCTTGATACCAGCTGCCAACTAAACATGGAGCCGTTGATCACTACCCGTTGAGCCTGACGATCTAGCCAGCTTTCTATCCACCTTATAGTCCATTCATCCAGCCCATACTTCTTTAACTTGCCGGCAAGAATACTGTGGGAGACTGTATCAAAAACTTTGCTAAAGTCAAGGAATAACACATCCACTGTTTTCCCCCCTAGGGTCACTTACTGGTTGGTTGTTTGTTAAAAGTCTTTCTTTAGGCCTGAGGGCTTGTTTGGCTAAAGCCTGAGAAGGTAGGCTTTTGTGTTCTCGCCTTAATACACACCTATACCTTATTTTGCATAAGCCCATATATCTACAGCAACAGAGCAGGCTACAGTGCCAACAGAACATTTGCAATAATAACTTTGTCACCTCTGAGTTCACGTTACTGATTGCTGTGAGGACTATCACTTACCGAAGAGTCGCATGGATTTACGTTGAGAAGAAGCAGCTTGAGCAGACCTCCAGGGCAGGTTTGCAATTGACCAACTTCTACACACACACATCTGTGTTAAACTCTACTGATTGTGGTGTATTCCCCAGCTTTTGGAAATTATATTTTCTCTGATCGCCTTTAATCCCTCCATGTGCAATTGCCATGTCTCACTCTTGCTGTAAAAAGCAACAAAGAGTCCTGTGACACCTTATAGACTAACAGACGAGTTGGAGCATAAGCTTTCGTGGGTGAATACCCACTTCGTCAGACATCTGACGAAGTGGGTATTCACCCACTAAAGCTTATGCTCCAATTCGTCCGTTAGTCTATAAGCTGCCACAGGACTTTGTCGCTTTTTACAGATCCAGACTGACACAGCCACGCCTCTGACTTTTGATATAAGTACTTCTGGTGCTATCCCACAGCAGAGCAATGCTACGCCCGTGGGTGGTAGCCTGGCTGAGGTTCTGTTTCAACAGTAAATCAAAACAATTTAATACCCGTGTTTCAATGCACTTCTGCCATGATCCTGCCATTGTGTATCATGACAGTAACGTTGTACATGAGTAGTCCCACTTCACGCTATGGGATTATGCATTAGTGCCTATGAGCCCAAGTCATGGACCAGGACCCCACTGTGCTAGGCGCTGTACAAACAGAGATCAAAGAGCTGGCAAGCTAAATATTTAATGTTTCTCCATTTCCTCCCAGGAGTAAGTGTGCAAAAAATCAGGGCTTACAAGCCTGGTGCAGAAGACAACTTTGAATAAATATATACAAATGGAAGATGTGAAATACTCATGACAAAATGGAGAGATACTTATCCCATTTTGTGTACTCCAAATACAGCTCTATATCTGGGGAAACGTTGCTTTGGATATACATATATACGAATGACTCTGGCGTTCCAAAAACAAAATAAATAATAACAGAGGAAAAAACAACCACTTTCACATACATTAGTTGTGACTATAGTCTTTTGCTGAAAACAGCATTTTAACAGCACCTTGAAGGAAGATACTAATATTGTGAAATTACGGAGCTTTACAAAAAGTCAGTTAAATATGGTCTGGAGTAACAATAAAAGCCCAGGGCCTCCAACCCACATGAGTTATATTTCCTAGATGTATTTTTGTATAGTTGCTATGCCCTTCATAATGTCTATTTCCTTTCTGCATTGAGCCCCAGAGCAGCTTGTACAATACAAACAGTTCTGAGACTGTGAACTCTGCTGTTATCAAATAATTCTCTCTCCTTCCTTCCACCATCTAGCTTCACTATAAACCTGAAAAACTGTATATTAGCACGGGCTGGAGACAAAAAAATGGTGACAACTTTAGTGCGGTGGAGGTGTTAATGCTACGAGTGCTGCTTTTCTCGGAGCTCTGGTGTTAGTTTCATGAGCAGACAGTGCAGCGTGCCGATTCCACAGACCTTGGTGGTGGTCCTAAAGAAAGGCCACAGCCGTGGTTTCGTGGCGAAGGTGCTGGGCCAGGTTTACTGTCAGCAAAGCAAGGTACTAGCGCCCCATGGGAGCGACAGGTACACTTACACACGTGTGCACACAACTAGGTACCAGTTCACTCAGCACACCAGGATGCTGTCCCCCAGGCTAACACACAGATGCCCTCCTCCTATACATTGATACAGACAAGTTACTTATTACACTGCAGATGTTGTTAGTTACCACCAGGGGTGGCTCTAACTTTTTTGCCGCCCCAAGCACGGCAGGCAGGCTGCCTTCGGCGGTGCGCCTGCGGGAGGTCCCCGGTCCCGTGGATTCGGCGGCGTGCCTGCGGGAGGTCCCCGGTCCCGCGGATTCGGCGGCGCGCCTGCGGGAGGTCCCCGGTCCCGCGGATGCGGCGGCGTGACCGCGGGAGGTCCCCGGTCCCGCGGCTTCACCGTACCTGCTGCCAAATCCGTGGCACTGGCGGACCTCCCGCAGGCAAGCCGCCGAAGGCAGCCTGACTGCTGCCCTCGCAGGGACCAGCAGGCCACCCCCCGCGGCTTGCTGCCCCAGGCAAGTGCTTGGAGTGCTGGTGCCTGGAGCCGCCGCTGGTTACCACCCTGATCCTTGTAGCTTCTAGTTCAAACAAAACATCCTCATCCATTATCCTGTCATTGCGGGGTCAGTGTGTTCCTGTACCATCTTTGGGGAATTTGTTTACGTAGCTACTTGAGAACTCTGGTGCCAAGTATCAGAGGGGTAGTCGTGTTAGTCTGTATCCACAAAAACAATGAGGAGTCCAGTGGCAACTTAAAGACTAACAGATTTATTTGGGCATAAGCTTTCGTGGGTAAAAAAACCCACTTCTTCAGATGCATGGAGTGAAAATTACAGATGTAGACATTATTATACTGACACATGAAGAGAAGGGAGTTACCTCAGAAGTAGAGAACCAGTGATGACAAGGCCAATTCAGTCAGGGTGGATGTGGTCCACTCCCAATAACTGATGAGGTGTCAATACCAAGAGAGGGAAAATTGCTTTTGTAGTGAGCCAGCCACGTCCAGTCTATATTTAAGCCCATATTAATGGTGTTAACTGAGCAGAGTCCACCCTGCCCGAAGAAACTTTCCCATTGAAATCAGAACTTCTCTGCAAAATATTTCAGCTTTGACAAAACATTTTTTGATGAAAAAACATTTAGTTAAAAATGTTCTGACTGTTGTCAGTGATTGGCTGTGTGTGTTCTCTCTGTGGCCTGTGCCGGCTCTGCGCGGATAGCTGGCGCAGCAAACCTCGATCGAATTGCCCAAGAAGAGGACAGACTCGATTCAGTAGAAAAGGCGCTTGGCCACGTTTACAGCCAATGAAGTACAGTCCTAGTATCCTGTAGACTCTGTAGGATGACTAACACAGGTATGCCTGTAACAATGGACCGGCTCAGTAAACAGCAGGACTTTTCATTCCCCCATCAGGCAGACAAAGGTACCCATTCTGAGACACCTCTTTTATACACTGATACAAACATGTTACATATTGCCCCTCTGACATGGTTAGTTACCACCCTTTACCTTGCACATGTTGGTTGGATCAAAACATCTCTATCCTTCACTCTGCCATCTTGAACTTATCATAAAATCATAGAATATCAGGGTTGGAAGAGACCTCAGGAGGTCATCTAGTCCCACTCCCTGCTCAAAGCAGGACCAATCCCCAACTAAATCATCCCAGCCAGGGATGGGAATGGGTTACCTAGGGAGGTGGTGGAATCTCCATCTTTAGAGGTTTTTTTAAGGCCCGGCTTGACAAAGCCCTGTCTGGGATGATTTAGTTGGGTTTGGTCCTGCTTTGAGCAGGGGGTTGGACTAGATGACCTCCTGAGGTCCCTTCCAACCCTGATATTCTATGATTCTATGACCTCATTTGGAATATTGTTTACAGTTCTTGTCACTCCTGTTCAAGAAAGGCGATATTGCATGTTTGAATTTGAGATTGTAAAATAACATTTAATCAAAATGTTTCTGAGTTTTGTACAGCACCAAACAGAATATAGGAAGAACAGATACATTACCACCCTTGATGTAAGGTCAAGAGCTGGCCTTTGTGTCTCTGTCCTCTATAACTGGTGGGTTGATGGCATTTTTGCACTCCCCACCTACTTCCCAAAATGTCTGTCTTTTTATAGGGTCTGAGACAAAGAAACCTGCTTTTTGGCAGGGAAAAATACTTTCCCATGAATAATTTCTCCATGTGTTATGTATTCATGTTTTCATTTGACCTCATTATTTATGGAATTTGTTTTATGGCACCTTTATGTTACATGACTGGTAAGCAAAAAGGGAATTCTAATCCAGTCATTACTACTAACAGCTGGGACAAGCAGCAGTTCCCAATAAACGTCTTTTAATGGATCCCTATTTCCTCATTACAGAAAACATCTGCAATAACAATTGTTTCTTATCAATCACTCAGTTCCACTTATATCTCTGTAGACACTTCTAGTTGTTTGATGGGGTCTCTTTCCTGGATACCTGTTTTCCCACAGACTTGGAGGCGCCAGCCATAATGGAGTGTAGTCCAGTCTCAATCATATGTAATTCCCAAATATAGGTCACACAGGTTATAACCAACACTCTGGCCTTACTGTTCAAACCCACTCTTTACTAATACCATAGAGATTTTGGGAGAATGGTTAATATGTGAATAAGTTTAATATGCAAGAAATAGAGGATTAAAAGAGTTTTTCTTCTTCTTTCATATGGTGATAATGGAACCGTGAAAGCAACAGCTTGACCACAGTTGGATCTTACAGTCTCTTATCCTGTCCAGAGCAGAGGGGAGTAGCCATGTGACTGGCTATAACCTCTCCAGGATGAGCAGGGATTGGGCAATCATCCATGATGTGTCCAACAGTTAGCACCACACCACAGTCACAGTTCGGAAGTTTCCTCACTTTCCATCTCTGGAGTGAGTCTCCCATGTCAGGTGCAGATTTGGTTTAGAGCTGTCCATATGTGCCATGGGGAAGAGAAGCCCGGCACTTGTGCAGTTGGGTTGTCAATTAGATTTTTGTTTGGTGCATCGGCAGCTGCTCAGGCTTCAGACAATCTTCTGCAAACATCCTTATCTTCCACAAGGAGGGCTGCAGCACGAGCCCAGAAGGGTTTTCTTGATTTTAGTCAGCGGTGAGGGGCGTATTCTAGTTTATGGTGGAGCAGTAATGTGGTATCTGCCATGCTCTTTCTATACACCCTAATGGTCGCCGCGTCTTTTCGGATATTTGCTGGCGCATGTTGGCCAGTGCCGATAGCCTTGGAAGAGGCATTGATGTGAGGGTGCCGCTAATTAAGCGAAGAGCGGCACTAATTTTGCTGTCCACTAAAATGGTGTGTGGGCTTCTGCCCCAAACTGGAGCACCGTATTCCACTGTGGAATGGACCAGGGATAGAGTGGATATTCAGCGTGCATGGGCGTCGCTTCCTCAAGATGTTCCTGCGAGCTTCTGTATGATGTTGAAAGAAAGAGCTAAGAGTTCATATTTACTAGCAGGTACTAAGGGTGAATTTAAATTGGAACAGGTGCAGAGACGAGCTACTAGGATGATCAGGGGATGGAGGGACTGTCTTATGAGAGGAGATTGGAAGAGCTTGGCTTGGTTAGTCTAGCACAAAGAAGGCTGAGAGGATATGAAGCTTTCTATAAATATGGCAGGGGAGTAGATGCCAGGGAAGCATTTAAACTGAACGACAATGTTGGCACAAGAACAAATGGGTATAAACTGGCCACAAACAAATTCAGGCTCGAAACTAGAAGAAGGTTTCTAACCATCAGAGGGGTGAGGTTCGGGAACAGCCTCCCAATAGGAGTTGTGGAGGCTAATAACTTAATTAGGTTTTAGAGAGAGATGGACATGTTTACAAGTGCAATTGTACGATGGGGTCGCTTGTGATGGTAAAGGACAAAGTTCAACAGCCCTGGTGCTCACTTCTGGTTTGTCATATGTTCCTAAAAGCTCATGGTTTCAGCTGGCCAACAACATGAGGCAGGAAGGGATTCTCCCCTCCCACCCCAATGTATTCTGGGAGGATTTTTTATCTCCTTCCTCTGAAGCATCAGGAATGACCTAGATGGAGATGGCACATTGAGCACGGCAGGCCAGGGCTCTGAGGTGGCACCGAGCATCGTCTCTCTCTGGTGCTTGGCTTGCTCACATGCTCAATGTCTATCCGATCGCCCTAGGGGAGTCAGGAAGGATTTCCTCACCCAGGTGAGACTGGCAGTGACCATGGCGGTTTTTCACCTTCCTCTGCAGCGTGTGGGTGCGGGTCATGTGCCAGGATTATCTGGGTATCGTTGTGCACCTCATGGAACCACAGGGTTTGAAGGGACTGTAAGGGTCATGTAGTCTAACCCCCTACCAAGATGCAGACCTCGGTCCCTCTGATTCTCCACTGAGGCACAGAACAGTCTAGTCTATGAGGGGCTGTCACACTTAGAGTCAGAGTTTCAGTCCAGAAGGGATGACCAGATCATCTAGTCTGACCTCCTGTATAGCACCGTCCACCAACCCCACTCAGCCCCACACACTAACCCCAACAACCGAAATTAGACCTATGACTTCACGGGGAGAAACTGCAGGGTTTGAAGGGGCTCTTTAATCTCGCAGAGGAAGGCATAACGAGAACCAATTATCAGAAGCTGAAGCCAGACCCATTCAGATTAGAAATAAGGCTCTGTAATGGCAGGCACTCACCCCTGCAGCACCCCCTGGTGGCCGGTGTGGAACTCCAGTTGCTTCTCTGCCTCAGGTTGCCCTAGTGGACGTTCAATAAATTCAGCGGGACTTGTATACATTGAGCAATGCCCCTTGCTGCGTCTATCTTATTAAACCAACCACCACTGTATGTGAACAAGCCCGCTCCTTCAGCTGTAAGTCCTCAGGCTTCTCCACTGCCTGGAGCTCTGCAGTCTCTGGTCTGTTAACTCAGCATATCTCCCAGGCTTCCCTGCCTGGAAAGTTTTGTAGTCTCTCTCTGGAGCTTTCTCTTGTTGTTCTGGGGGCCATTCCTCTCTCTGGGAGCCTCTCCTTCACTGCAAGGAGCTTCCGGCTCAGCTGGGGCTCCTTGACCCTCATAACCCTTTGAAAGGACGAGGTTTTCCTTAACTAATCAACTACTGCCCAGCCACTTATACAGTTAACCATCCATGGATCTGGGTTGGCTTATTCTCCTGAGCAGAGTCTGTCACAGGGAGGCTGTGTGCCTGACCCCTCAGAGGGCCACCCCCCATGACAGGCACAAATTGAGGATGAGGAGGGTGAATTAGCCATTGGAACAAAATACCACGGGAAATGACAGATCCTCCATCTTTTGATGTCTTCAAATCAAGACTGGTTACCTCATAGAATATCAGGGTTGGAAGGGACCTCAGGAGGTCATCTAGTCCAACCCCCTGCTCAAAGCAGGACCTAATCCCCAACTAAATCAAGAAGATGCTTTAGCCAAACAATTTATGATTTAGTCAAACCTAAGTTATTGGGCCCAATACAGGGGTACCTGGGTGAGACTGAATGGCCTGTGATCGACACAAAGTCGGACTAGATGACCCGACAGCCCCCTCTGGCCCTAAATTCCATCCGTCTCTGAATGTCTCTCAGGTTTCCAGAATGGCGCTTACATTTTACGCACCTCAAACTCTCACCAGCTGTACGCTGGGTGGGTGGAGAGAGCCGAGCAAAGAACTGCCCACAAAACACGCCCACAAAACACGTAAATCGGCAGACCCAGTGGTACTCTGCTTCCAACAGCATGTAACTTTGCAAAGATATTGGATGTATTGATTCTCAGCCTACAAAGACGGTGTTAGCATTAATAAGGTTTATTTTAAATAAATATATGGAGATATTCCTATCTCATAGAACTGGAAGGGACCCTGAAAGGTCATTGAGTCCAGCCACCTGTCTTCACTAGCAGGACCAAGTACTGATTTTGCCCCAGATCCCTAAGTGGCCCCCTCAAGGATTGAACTCATAACCCTGGGTTTAGCAGGCTAATGCTCAAACCACTGAGCTATCCCTCCTCCCTATGAAGTTAGCAACTTCATAGGCCTCAATTCAAACACAAAAAATACACTGGGCCAGATTCTCAGCAGGAACTAGTTCCACTGACTGCACGTCACTATGTGGTGAATCACTGGTATAAATGGAGCTGAGCCAGTTTACACCAGCTGAGCATCTGGAGCATATATTTGGATTCCTTGTAGTGTAATTTCATGCAAAGTGGTGAGGAAATAAACACATATTCAGGATCTCCGCTTTGCAGAAGCTAAACACACATTTACTGGGTAGAATTTTGTCCTCAGGGGACAATCTTACTTCATTTCAATTAATATCTTCCTGCAGGAAACTCTGTTTTTCAATTGCCCCTGCACCTAGTGAATGGCTTCCTTTTGGATCCATTTTGTTAAATGGTTGATGATGCCTACAATCAATATCAGTAATACTGACTCTAAGAAGACTTCTTCTTAGAGCTTTCCCAGAAATATGCTGGATTTCCTGTGTGACATTGTGCAGTCTATATGATTTTGTAAAAACATGATAATAAGTGAATATAATTTAATTGGAATAGTTTTAAAAAAACATGATAATAAGTGAGTATAATGTATCATCACAAAGCTTATAATCTACTGAGAGTGATCATCCTATTTGTATAAATGTACCACTCTTGTATCTGAAACTAGAAATATAAAATATAACTCTGAGGGCCTATTGTAATTATGCAAAGTGTGGGCCATTAATGGTGGTTTGGAATCTTGATGACTCCCATTAACCAGAGCCATTGTCTGCAGATGGCTGTATTTACCTGTGAGTCTTCCTGTATATGTGTGTGCTGGCAAGTGAGTAATGAAGCCTTGCAGTGACATGTGATCATGTCACCTGAACTGGAATCCATCTTTAACCTGGTGCTTTTCCAGTGAGGGGTGGGGGAACCCAGAGGGACAAAGGATTCCCGCCTTATGCAAAAGATATATAAAGGGGTGGAAGAGAACAGAGAGGGAGAGGAGCCATCATGAAGAATCCCCTAGCTATCACCTGAGCTGGAACAAGAGCTGTACCAGGGGAAAGAATTGTGCCCAGGCCTGGAAGGTGTCCAGTCTGAGAAGAAATTTACTGAAGCATCTCTGAGGGTGAGATTATCTGTATTCAGTGTTTGATTAGACATAGAATTGCGTATTTTATTTTATTTTGCTTGGTAACTTACTTTGTTCTGTCTGTTAATACTTGGAATCACTTAAATCCTACTATCTGTATTTAATAAAATCACTTTCTACTTATTAATTAACTCAGAGTATGTATTAATACCTGGGGGAGCAAACAGCTGTGCATATCTCTCTATCAGTGTTATAGAGGGCGAACAATTTATGAGTTTACCCTG